>JAJMAG010000232.1:0-36886 GCA_030564905.1 Geotrichum fermentans
CGAGCCGGTCGCAGAGCCTGTAGGGTCGGACTCGGAGAGCGCGCCGCTGATTGCGGGCCGCGCGGGGCGGCCGACGTACGAGGCCGCGCGGGCGGAGCGCAGCACTGCGTAGAGACATTTGACGGGCATGTGGCCCGCATGGAATTTAGACTAAGATGTGCTTTTGTTTATTTACAGTTTACAGTGTTTCAATGTTTAGATCTAGTGGTATAGCTCGGTTGTGCGAGTATACTAAGAATCCCGATTTGGGTCTATAGACACAAGATGCCGGGCTCCAAGTACTTTTCAAAATCATGTCAATTAGTGAGCTATGCCCTGCATTGTTTTATACTGCTTTATTGTTCTAAATTATAAACTCGGTTTGTCCTTGCTCTTGGTGTTGCTCGACTTGGTCTGCTGCTGGGCCATCCTCCGGGCCACGTTCCGGCACACTGCGTTTGCGCCAATCATGCTCATGTGGATCATTTCAATATGCACGTCCGGATACAAGACGCGGGCCACGTCGTTCACAAAATGGCCCGTGAGGCCCTTGATGAGCAGCCGGGGTTGGGCGTGGGGCGGCAGCGCCGGGCCACCCTCGCTGCCGGAACCGCGGGGCCGCGCCACCTCGAGCACGTCGCCGAGCGGCACCTCGTAGCGGTGGTACACCCAGTCGCCGTGCCACTCGCTGCGCGCGGTGATGTACCACGCGCTGTGCCTGAGCAGCGGCCGCAGCGGGATCGTGAACGCGAGCTCGACCTCGGCCGCGGCCACGCTGGGCGCGAGCGTTGCGAGCGGCACCGGCCCCCCGCCGCCCGCGCGCGACTCGACGTAGGCCACGCACATGCGCACGGAGTCGTGGCCCATGGACGGGTAGCAAGGCAGCGTTGCGAGCCGCGTGAAGGTGTAGCTGGGCGACGCGGCCACGAACCCGATTTCCTCGTACGCTTCCCGCAGCGCGCACGTCCACTCGTCCTCGTACTGCGGTGCGGTGCCAGCACTCGCGGCCTTCACAAGATCGACTTTGCCGCCGGGGAGCGCGCAGTCGCCGGGCGAGACCCGCAGCTTGGTACTGCGCTGGGTCACCAGCAGCGCCAGATCTCCGCCGGCGGTGGGGGTGACGAGGGCAAGCACGGCGGCGCGTTTCCGGGGCGGGAAAGTTTCCCAGGTGCGGTGCGACGCCTGCTCGTCAACGTCTTCCGGGACTACCCAGAACCGAGGGTCGGTGAGGTCTACAGTTGGAGGTGGCATTCTGAATGTGTGGTAGACGTCGAGGTTGAAAAATTGGGAATTGAGAAATTGGGACAAGTTTAGATCTCGGCAAAAGTTGGTGTTGTCCCCGCACAACCCCAGATTTTGGATTTATCAGAAAGAGCCGAATACAAGAGACGAGGATCAATGAGCAGTCTATCTAACTATCACACGCACGCGGCGAGCCTACATTCTGCTCTTGAGCAATGGCGAGTCGCGCCCCAGAACCTTTCTGAACGAGATGCTCAGGTCTGATTTCTTGCGCTCCGCCGCCATGCTGCCCTTCTGTGCGAGTCCGTCTATAAGCTCTTCATCGCCAAACTAGCCGTATTAGCAAAGATGCTGGTTGCCTTGTTGTACTCACCGATTTGCTGTGCTCCATCTCGGGTTCCTTCTCGTACGCCAGGCGCGCGACGTCCAACAGCACGCGCGACGTCAACCCCCACACGCTCGGCCTAGTTAGCATAGCTCTGTCAAAAGACCAAAAAAATACAACTCACCTGAAATGGCTCGGCTCGCCAACCTTCTTGTTCATGCGCAACACGGAGTACCAGTGCTGAACCCACGACAGGCCGCCCCAGACCGCCGGCTTGCCCTCGTACCAGGCCGCGCCGCTCGGCAGCTTCTTGCTCAGCAGGTCCGGCAGCGCAAGGCTGAAGATCTCGGCCACCTCTGCGGTTTCGTCCGCGCTGCCCGCGTCCTTGAGCCGATCGCGCACGGGGTGGAGCACGTGCGGCAGGCTGTCGCTGCGGAACGCGAGCGGCAGGTCGTCGACGCTGGCCGGCGAGTGGAGGTAAGCGACGCTGGGAATGACCGCAAGCATGTTGCGCGCGAGGTAGGCCGGCAGCTCGGTGACGTTCTCAATGGCCACGCCGGCGCCGTCCTCCAGCGGCAGCGCGATCTCCTCGAACGCCTCTCTGCGCGCGACCTGCACCGGGCTCTCTGTCTCAAAGTCGGCCTTGCCGCCCGGCAGCGCAACGTGCCCCGAGAACGAGCTCATGCCGGCGCCGCGGCGGGTCAGGACCGTCGACAGGGTGATTTCGTTTGCGGCGGTGCGCGATTCAAACAGAAGGACGAGCACGGCGGCGCGGCGCGAGACCGGCAGGTGGTGCCAGATGCTGTCGTTGGAATCGGCGAAATGCGCCGGTTTGTATGCCTTGAGGCGGTTGAGGATCGTGCGCGTAGCGGGCGAAAGCGTAGACATGCTGTAGAAGGGGTGCTGAAAAAAAAGTGAATGGTAAAAAAAAAAAGTGATTGGCAAGAGGAACGTCAACAAGAACTAAAAAGCGACTCGCATCACGCAAATGATTGAGATTTGGCATTCTACAATGAGGGAAGGTGGAGCACTGGCACTCGTTTGTTGGTGGTTGGCCCTGCATTGGTGAACTTGGCCAACTTTGTACCGCTTCTTTTCTCCCATTCGATGGAGTGCCAAAGGCCAAATAGCATCACCACCACATGCTTTGTAGATCCCACATGTTACGGCGGCCGCCTCCACTCAGACGCCTGTTTTCGAGTGGCCCGGCGGCCAGGGTCTCTGCCAATGTACTGAGCCGCGTGCGCGCGACGTTTCCAAACACCCGGTCGCGGCTCGACCTTGTCGCCGACGCCGAAGCGCCCATCCGCGTGGCGGTGATTCCGTTCGGCACACCGCGGGCGAGCGTCAAGCTCGTGCTCGACAACATCCTGGCCGACCCGCTCTCGAGCGCCCAGGGCTGGCATGAGGCCATTGCGCACCGCAACCTGCAGCGCACGGCGTGGGTCAAGTACAGCGACACGTTTGATATCGAGATCTCCGACACCGAGGTGGTCGAGTACGACGTGCCGTTCAGCGTGCCCCGGCACCAGGCCGTCACGGCCGGGCGCGAGGTCGAGATCGTGGAGGCCGACAGCGTCGAGGACGTCGGCGAGCGGTGTCACCGGATCCTGTACGTCGCCACGGACCCCGAGACGGCGTACGGCAAGGAGCTGGACTGCGAGGACCCGCACGATCTGTTCCTCGACCTGCGCGAGCCCGCAAAAAGCGGCAGCCAGGACGTCACGGTGATATCGTCGGCGCTTGCGCACGAAGCCAACGAGCTCTTCAAGCAGTCGCCCGCCAACGCCAGCGAGTACCTGGCTCTCCTGGAGCGCTCCAACATGTCCGCAGTGCACGCGGCCGTGTTTGGGCGCACGCTCGGTCAGTCGCGCATCCAAGTGCTCTACAGCGTTCTTCGCAGCTGCGAAACAGCGACGCGCGACGGTGAGACGGCGCTCGTCCGGCTTGAGCCCGAGACAAGGGCCATTGCCGACCTACGCTCGCAGTGGGCGCGCGCCGCGCACCGCGAGTTGCAAACAACATATACAAACCGCGTTACAGAGCTAGTCTCGCACGAGCTGGCGTGGTATAAACTATACTTTCGAGTCGACGACGTGCACGCGGTGGTGTCGAGTGCGCTCGCGCAGGGTCTGTTTCTCGACAAGTCCAAGATGCAGCTCGAGTACCTTGTGGGCCGGATCGACGAGGCCTCTGCCGGGCTGCCGTACTCCCTGTCCGGCGCTGGCGACACCGACAGCAGCGCCGAGGTGAGCGCCTTGTTTGCGAGCGCGCAGCGGGCGCTGGTCGACGGGCTCGCCGTGACGCTGCACAACTACGCGCTGCGCACTCTTGTCATTGCCAGCGGCATCCAGCTCTCGAGCGTGCTCCTCGCGGCGCTCCTCTACCTAGGCCCTGCCGCGTCGTACCTGCCCGCCGCCTGGGGCCCGTCCACGCAGGAGCTTGTTGTGCATGCGGCCGAGGCGCTGGTTGCGGGCAGCGGTGTCGGGGGCGGGCTTGTGTACCTGTGGCGGCGGTGGCGGCGGGCGACTGCTGCGTTTGTGAGCGACGCGGTGCAGCGCGGCAAGGTGACGATCGAGGAGTGCGAGCGCGGGCTGTACCGGCTGTGGGAGCACAAGATCGAGGTCGGGGCCTTGCAGTCGCGGGCGCGGCAGGCCGTCACTGAGCAGCTGCGGCAGGAGCTGCACCGTGACGAGGAGGGTATTTGGTGAATGTGTGTATATAGACTAGTCTGAATTACAGAATACATGGGCTGTACGTGCCTTTACGGGGTGCCTGCTGCGTGCTGAGGACCGACCCCACGGACTTTCAAGATTATATGATGTAGGAAGCGCTTGCCTGATGTCCCTGGGCTTGGAGCGCGCCATCGGGTGGGCGGGCGGACGGTAGACGACAGCGCGCAAACGCAGGGCTTCACGTGTAGCCAGCGGACGCCCGAGCGAGTGCCTGTGAATACGACAGATGGGTGCTACGTAGATGAAACTTCCTACGCTGAACAACCAGCGTCTTGAGTGAGCTGTTCATTCCTCAGTGCTGGTGGACGTCTAGGGGATCCAAACGGACTTGGATCTCTCTGCTCGGAGTTTGTTTTGCGTGATTATAAGTTTGTTGGGCGGACAGCAAGTGAGACAGCCAAGTGAGCTGAGAGCAGCAACTAAGAGCAAGAACAAGACCTCAGAGCGTCCGAGAGTCCAAGAGTCCAAGAGTCCAAGAGCGCTGAGGACACTTGGACGTCGCGAACAAGAAGAACAGCAAAAGAAGAAAGAACTCGTCGCCGTGGCTGTGCTCGAGTACCGTACTCGCCGTTGTTGGTGGTCGGCCACCAGCAGCTCAAATTTTTTTTTTTTTTTTTTTTTTTTTTTTTTTTGGTTTTCTCGTTTGACTCAAGTGATGTCAATTTGCCTGTTCATCTTTTTTCTTCATTCTTCATTCTCCATTCCTCTTCTTCTTCCTCTTCCTCTTCCTCTTCAGTCTCTCTTCTCTATCTACATCTCCTCTCTCTTTTTTTCCTTCTTCTTTCTCCACCACACTCCCTACTACCCACCACTCCACTCGTTCCAGAACGTTGATTTACCATGGGCCTGTTCCGCAGCAAAAACAAGGAAGAAGACGACACCCCGGGCCACGTCCGCAAGCAGTCGACGTACGACGTGCACGACCCGGTGCTGACGGCCATCCGCGACGAGGAGCCCTTCCAGATGTCTGCCAACACCGCGCACGCCGCGGACTCGTCCATCTCGCCCGACATGACGACGCGCGACGTCTTTGGCAACCCAATTGAGCGGCCCGACCGCTCGAACCCGAGCCGCCCGCGCGACCAGCGCCCGCTCGACACCATCCGCGCCTTTGAGTACGCGTGCACGGGCGACGAGCGGCTGCGCGACGAGATGGAGACGGCGCGCTATGGCTGGGCCACGAGACCGACGTTTGTGCCGCGCTTCGAGACAAACCCCTACGCCGCCGCCAGCAGCTCGTCGCCAAACGTCGTGACCTTCAACAGCGAGGGCGGCGCCGCTGCGCAGGAGCAGTTCAAGACGTACACGCCACCCAAGCCCGAGAAGAAGAAGCGCGGCTTCTTTGGCCGCAAGAAGAAGGAGTAGAGGGCCCGTGGCTGATGCGTTTTGGTGATTTTTATTATTATTATTATTATTGTTTTTATTGTTTTTATTATTTTTATTGATGTTATTTATCTAAAACACTCGGTATACATGGCTCACATAGCTTGCGAATGAACAGAACATGGCTGGAATATCTGTGACGCTGCGCTGCTGGCGCCAGTTGGCTGGCCCAACGCCCGGAACACACTGGCGACTTTTTTGTTCCGTTCCTGGCTGCCCTGGCTGCGTAGCTTACGTGGGTCCGTGGTACGTTTAGTACGTAGGGCATACGTAGCGCAGTACGCGTGGCAGCGCAGTGTCCACGCCGCGCCTTCCTCTTGTGGCGACTGCGGTGCTGCTTGCGGGTTATTCTCAGTATTGTAGTCACGATCACCGTCATCGTCTCAGTCATTACGTAGCTACAGCTGGCCCACCGCTACACGTTGATGTACCGGATCCCGTCGTCGGGCTCGGTCCCGCCCCCGTAGTAGCTGTACTCGCTCGCAATGTACTCCTCGCGCGTCATGCCCACCGGGATCTTGGGCGGCACCCTCGGCTTGCGCCGCTGCTGCTGTCGCACGTGGCCTGGAGCGCTCTGGGGCTGCGGCGTCTCGGCCACGGCCATCTCAGAGAGATACCGCCCGTTCAGCTCCTCGCTCAGGTCCCACTGGCCCTCGCCCTGGTAGTGGCCCAGCCCCGGGTCGATCAGGTCCCCCGGCTGCCGCGGGATCGTGGGTTTGGGCAGCTTGCTCAGAAACACGGGCTGAGGCGCGTACGTCGCCTCGTCGAGCTCGTCGGCGCCTGGCGTGCCCGCACCGCCGTCGGCGTCGTCCGGGGGCTTGGAAACGTAGTAGTCGTCGGGCGAAAAGACGGTCATGGGGTGCTGGCTCTCGCCGTCGTCGCAAGGCCCAGAGCCCGCCGATGTAGACGCAGGCTTGCGTGCGGGACTCGCCCGGGGGGACTTGCCGCCGGGACCGCTGCTGATGGGCTTCCGGCGCACCGGTCTCTTGCCGGCCTGCTTCGACGTCGGTGATGCGGCAGGCGCCGGCGGGGCTGCGTACCGCGGCTGCTCCTTGTGGGGCTGTGCCGCTGCCAAGCCATCGTGGCCCAGCACAGGCGTATTTGGTACAGGAACCTCGTCGTCCACCGTGTCCGAGCTTGACGTCGATTTCATCAGCGTTGACGTTGCCGCAGCTGCCTGCCCCTTCGGCGTCGACATGGGGTGGTGCACAACCGAGCCGCGGCTGGCGTAGTCCAAAAAGTCGTCGTACTCATGCTCGTGCCCGTTCTGCACATGCTGCTGCTCCAGCTCCGGCAGCGGCGTGCTGAAGAACTCGAGCGCCTCGTCGTCATGCAGCACAGAAGAGCTGCTCGCGTGAGACGTCGCCGGCTCCGGCATGTAACCGTTGGAACGCTCGCCGTTGTGGCGGCTTGGCGCACTCGAGACAGCGGGCAGCGCCTGCGCGACCGAACTCATGTTGAGCGGAGGCATGTCGTTGCTGGACACTGGGTACGGCAGCACCGGCCGCGACGGCGACTGCGGCTGCGTGCAGTAGGGCCCGCTCGAGGCAGGGTACGATTGCGGGCCCGCCGCGTACTTGATGCCCTTCGGCAGGCCGGTGTAGTTGATGATGGGGGTTGGCGGCACTGGCGGCGTGGCGGCCATTCTCGGGTGTTTGGATGGGCTTGACGCTGGCCGCGCCCCTGGCTGCTCTGGCAGCGGCCTGCTCGCCGTTGAAGCGCCCGGCGTGAACGCAACAGGTGCATGTGCCTGTTGCTGCTGCTGCTGCTGCTGGTCTTGGCCATACTGCATAGTAAGCTTGAGCTTCGGCGGCAAGGCCGGTCTCAACGAATACCACGTCAACTCGAGGTACACCTCGCCCGCGTACTTGCCCCGGTACGACAACGGGTGCCACTCGTCATACCCCTGGTCCGGCGTCGTTCTCAGCACGTCCTCCAGCGGGATGACCGTGTCGCCAATCAGCTCGGGCCGCGCCTCGGTCTCGTCGAGCACGCTCAGCTTGAGCGTCTTGTTTTGCGGGCCCTCGGTGAGCTCGAACCGCACCTCAGAGTCCCATAGAGGCGTCTGCCCGCCGCGCGGGTCTGCTTTGCTGCGGTGCGCCGTTGACCCAATGCGCGCAATGCAGTAGGGATGTTGTTTGGAGAGTTTGCGCCGGTTTGGCAGGTTTCTCTAGCAAAAATGGTTAGCAGGGCTATCAACTGTAGAGCAATGAGTCCCCGAAGAAGAAGACGACCGCGAAGGAAGTGAACTTACTGCTTTGGCGAAGATGACAATGAGCGTTCCTAACTTGACAGGCTCGGACGAATTCATGGCAGGCGGAGGTGTCTCTATGAAGGTTTATTCTTAATTACGCAGAAAAGAAGCAAGAAAAAAAAAGCGAAAGACAAAAAATAAAAAGCATTCGGAGTATTAAAGAGGAAACAAGTAGGTCAAATAATAAACAAAGCGACGTGAGTCCAGCGCACAGCGGCACACGAGGCTGAGCAGCAGCCAGTAGAGCCGGTAGTGAGCCCGAGCGCCGACGACACAGAGCCCGACAGCCTGAAAGTAGATCCTGATACCGGTCCTCATCGCCATCGTTCATGCTCATCGCCATCGCCATGTACTGCGGTCTCGGCGCTGGTGGTCGACCTCCAGGGTTCGCCTGTCAACGCACGTCTCCACCCAGCGGCAGGCTCAGCGGCAGACCCAACAGCAGACCCCACGGCAGACCCAGCCACCGTCCGATACTCTTTCATTTCATTTCAGGCCCTGCGATTGCCATGCACTCTACGGGCCCCACGTCTCTTCTCATTGCTGTTTCCTGAACTCCTTCTCTTTCAACGTCTTCCAGTCTCAGCCGTGCATTATCTACGTGCAAGTCGGGGCTCGTTGGCTATCACGAACCCAACGCCCCATACTCCATTTCAGTGGCTTTTATTCTCTTCCCACATCTCTAGGATATTGCTCGTGGACATTGCTAATTGCCATTGCTCGTGAGTCTTGTGAGCCTTGTTCCTCTAAGCTTCAGTGTTTAATTAATTTCCTCCTCTCGGCTCCGTTGAGCATTGTTTATTGACAAAATGCCCAAAGAGGAAATACAACAACAACGCGCTGGTCCACCTCTCCCCCCAAGCGATAAAGTTGATAAAATAGGGTCCGCCGCCCACTAAACGCTCCTTCCGCTACCATCAACAACTTGCAACTCCTCCATCGTCTTCTCCAGAAAGTGCAACGTGCTCTCTCAGCTGTATAAACAATCGTCGCAGAGTCAAAATCGGTCTACACAGATACAAATCCTTTCCAGCAAGCGTCTAGCAAGGCCCCATATAGCGTCGTTTTCGTGCATTAGCGCCCTGCAAAGATCCACTCCAAAATACAAACAACAACTAGCTAGCCATTTCCTCTGTTGACCTCCCCTGAGGTTTCTTTCCTCTCTCTTCCAATGCTCAAGCACACGGACTCCGTCGATAGCACCTATCGGCTAAGAAAAAACCCCCTCAACATCCGCAACCACGACGGCACAGACTTCATCTTGTCGAAGGTAGACAGACTAGGCCAGATGGCAGAAAACAGATCAAGACCTCAACAGGTCTATCCTGCGCCCAGACCAACATCGAGCTATCAGTTGCGAGACGACGTCTACGACGACTCGGACAGCGATAGCATCTCCGAGGAAACAGCCTTCTCCATAACCCCAGGCTCGAGAAACTCCAAGGTGGTCCAGGAACAACTCCAGAACATTAGACAACGTCCATTGAGCTATCCAAACATGGCTGCCGCGCCCTTAGAACCCAAACTCAACTTTCCACAAAAGCCCACTCACTCGCGCGGGTCTGGCAGTCACGAGAGTCTTAGCGCAATTCTATCCAAAGAAATCAGCGAAGATAGGCAGCAGCTCCAGCGCGACGGAGGTGTCGACTTGCTCGCCTTGTCAATTCCAACTGGCCAGCCTCCCCGGCCGAAACAGCAGCAAATTGATCTCGGCCCGCCCAAGCTAGTCGCAGCCATGGCTCCTCCTTTTAAGCAGCAGACAAGGGACATTCCGCCCAGGTCTGAAATCAACTTTGATACAGGAGCAACCCCACCTGTCCCTCGCAAAAACTCAAACCGCCAATCGTTCCATTTGGAACTCTCTCTCGCTTCACCGGACTTGTCCTCACTCATGTCTGAGTTCTCGAGTCTCTCGTTCAACCAGCCGACTCCATCCACAACAACTCAGCTGGGCAGAAAAAATACAATCACGTCGCCAAACGTCCGGACCTCCCCCAGCAAGGCTGGTGCAGTCGTCTTCGAGCGCATGCGGTCCCTGCGCAAAAGCCAAAGTAAGGAAGTCATGTCCCGCTCCCGGCTTGAAAAGAAACCCTCAAATCGTCCAGTGGTACCCGAGTTTAAAAAGCCCGAGTTCAAAAAGCCAGCGCCAAAGCCTATTCCTGCACATGCCGAGATTATTGAAATTGCTTCCACTCCCAAGCTGCCCGAGAATGAGCCAGTGGAGCCTGAGAACGCCTATCCCAGGTACCGGTCTCTAGATCCGGACGCGCCACGCCAAGAAGCCCTTGAGCAGTCGCGACTTAAGGAAGACCAAGCCCGGGCTGCAAAGGCTGCTGCAAAGGCATCCGCTGCTGCGGCAGAAGTTGCTGCTGAGGCCGAGTCGAAACGCATTGCGGAAATGCGAGCAGAACTGGCTCGCCAACAAGAAGAGCAGCTCGCCGCCGCAATAGAGCAAAGCCGGCTTGAACAGGAGAGGCTTGAAGCCGAACAGGAAGCTGCCCACATGAGGCAGGGTCCCGGGTCTCCAGTAACGTCAGTACACTCCTTTGACTCTCACATGGTCAGCCAGCTATGTGCGATTCCATCCCCAATCATGAACGCCATTTCGTTCACGCCTCCTCTAGGCGCCACTGTGGAAGAAGAGGAAGAGGAGATGAGCGAGATTGAGTCCATTTTCTCTGGCGAGGAGGATTCAAAGATTGAAGAAACAGACGTCTCGGGCGAAGAAGCCGAAGTGGAGTCCATTGAGTCGGACACTGAAGCTACAGTCAGTAAGTTACAAAAGTTCTCTGTGCAGCTATCATTTTACTAACATTTTAGACCCCATCGACCCTGAAGACAGAGGCCGCTTGTTTGTCCGTGTAGAAGGGTTGTCGCAGCTTGCTCTGCCTGTGGTTTCTCACAGACACCCGAGATTCAACATGACACTCGACAATGGTGTGCAGAGCGTCACGATTGATCCTATTCCCATCAAGTCCACAAATCCCGGTGTTAACCAGGAGTTTGAGCTAGTAGTTGGAGCTGACCTCCAGTTCATTCTGACCTTCCACGCACAGATGGACGCCCTTCCTGACCCCAATGCTCCCAAAGCCGAGCCCGTAAGACCTGTCGAAAGGGTTCCTGAGGAATCTGTGCCACGATCACCTTCCCCACCCCAGCCTACAATGGCAGCTCCAGAGCCGCCCAAGGTGCAAACTCCACCTGTTTCGCCCAAGAAGTCGCGATTCCGCAACATTTTTAGCAGCTCGAGCCCAAAGAAGCAAACGCCGCCACATGTAACAATGGCCTCGCAGAGGGCAAAGTCGGCCTCGCCCACGAAGCAAAGGCCGGCGACTCCCACACAGCCATCGTCTCCAGTCATGAGAGTGAATTCCGGTGACAGCAGCACTCAAGCACGATACAATGTACGCGACATGTGGGATGGGCTTATTGGACCCCAAGGCGAGTTTGGAAGATGCTACCTTGTTGCCTCGCAATACGAAAAGGAGGTGTACGGGCGATCAAGAACGTTCAATCTCAGTCTCTTTGACGAGTGGGGCTGGCGTGAGGAGATCGAGGAAGACTCCACGGTGCCTACACCCGGCCAGCCATCTTTGGCATCGCTCGTACCTAGCAGTGCCAATGGCAGCGCAGGTGTTCACAATTACAACCAACGCAAGAATAACAAGTACAACCAGACCAAAAATATGCTTGCTATCAATGAATTTGGCGCGAGCCGCCCACGCAAGGTCAAAAAGGTTAACCTTGAGCCGTTCAAGATTGCGACGGTCCAAATCACACTGATGTACATCCCGCGTGTTACTATGGCTAGCCCAATCCCCACCAGCATCAAAAACGCGGTGCGTGAGTTCGCGCTGATTCAAAGCTATCGCAATCTCCATCTCGAGGGATACCTCTCGCAGGAAGGCGGTGACTGCAATTACTGGCGCCGGAGGTGGTTCGTGCTCAAGGGTGATACTCTCGTGGGCCATACCGAGGACTCGCACAAGGTGCGCAACGTGCTGCACCTGGCAAATGTCCACAGCGTTGTCGATGTGTCTACCATGTCCGCCCGAGAGTGCAGCGAGCTTTACGGCGGCGCCATGTACCAGGACCGGTCGTTCCGCATTGCGTTCCGCGACGGCGAGGTGATCAACTTTTACGCCGACACGCCGCAGGTCAAGGACGAGTGGGTGCGGGCGCTTTTGATTGCGTGCACCTACTGCACGGGACGGTCGTACACATGGGTCGACAACGTGCTGGAGCGCATGGCAGAGGAAAAAAGAATCGAGTCTGCGCGATACCGACACCCAGCGGCCCTGTCAGCCGCAGCGAGTGCCCTGGCCGACAAAGGCAAAAAGAAGGGCAAGGCCAAGAAAACGTCGTTCAACGACAATGTGGAGATTCTGGAAGCTTAGTGTGCATTTGCTTGTTTTGAGAAGTAGTTTTTTTTTTTTTAGTGTTTGTTGTTTAATCAGTTTTTGAGTATGTAGTTGTAAAGCGATAGTAATTGAATTTAAGTTGTTTGATATTCCGAGGCCGTTGCCCGCCGCTTGGGACAAAACGGCCTGAGCTGTTGGCGGTGTATAAATCACAAGGGAAATTCTGAATCTCCGTTCAATCCCATCACACCAACATGCCTGACGCCGACACCGCCAACCCCGACCAGGGCCCTGCCAAACGTGCCTTTCTCAAGAAGCAGCCGCTACCCATCCGGCTGCTTCGGTGGGCCCAAGTCCCCTTTGTTATACTTTTTCTTTTAATCTCTTCCATCTCGTAAGTGCGGTGGGCTAATCGAGTACGCCCCCGAATGCCATCTAGCTAACACGAAGCGATAGCATTACAACCACCCAGTTCCTCATGATACCCCTCCAATGGGTAGCGCCGGATTGGCACCAGGCCATGATGGACTATACAAAACAGCTGTTTGGCATTGTCATGATCTTCATCACCCAAAACTGGTCGCCCATAAACGTCAGTATCACAGGTGACCTCTCCGTCCAGAACCTCTTCCACAAAGACAGGGCCACCAACCTCCTGGAAACGAAGTTCAGCGAGCGCGCCGTGATCATCTCAAACCACCAGCTCTACTCGGACTGGGTCTTCCTGTGGTGGATTGCCTACGCGACGAGGGTGCACGGCAACATCTTCATCATGCTCAAAAAGTCGCTGCGCAAGCTGCCGCTCGCCGGCTGGGGCATGAAGAACTACAGGTTCCTCTTCCTGAGCCGCTCCTGGGCCGAGGACGAAAAAGTGCTCACCGAGGGCCTTGCGCGCATCAACAATGACAGCAATTGGCCCGCCTGGCTTATCCTGTTCCCGGAGGGCACGACGCTGTCGCAGAACGGCGTCAACAAGACAACGGCGTTTGCGGCGAAACGGACGCCGCCTTGGTCCCTCCCCAAGCACGTCCTGCTGCCGCGCACAACGGGCCTCCGGTTCTCGCTCGAGAAACTGCACGAGTCCGTCGACTATGTCTACGACGCAACCATCTACTACGAGGGCATTCCCGAGGGCGAGTACGGCGAGGTGTACTACTCGCTCAAGCAAATGTACATCAACGGCGTGCACCCTCCAGGCCTCAAGATGTATTGGAGACGCTACAAAATCGCAGACATTCCCTGGCAAGACCAGGCGCTTTTCGAGAAGTGGATCTTTGATCTCTGGTACGAGAAGGATCTGCTGCTGGCAACCGTTAAGGAGACTGGCAGCTTTGTAAAGCCTGGAAATGAAGACGAGACAATTCCAACTGTCGAGGTGCCCGTGAGACTCAACAACACCGTTGTGGAGGTCTTCAAGATCTTTGCAGTCCCCGTCACCACGGCGCTACTTGTGCGACTCGGATATCGTGCATTCACCATCTTCACCGCCAAGTAGACGGAAACCCCTCCAAGTCTAGGTTATAATACTAACAATTATCATTATTATAAATTAATTGATTTCTCTTTTTTACAGATGCTCGCTGATCCAACTCGTAACCACGCTGAACACACGTTGAGGCCTATCGCCGACAATGGCTGCAGGGTAGTCCCCGGGCACCGCAAAGCCATGCGGCAATGGCTGCACGGCTGGGTTCGCGGCCCGCTCCGTGTCGTTGTCATAGACCGTTGTTTCGACGGGGGCCGTGGTGGGCGTGCTGCCGCCGCGCTCGTCGAGCACCCGCAGACCCGCATGGACGAGCGACTCGGGCAGCAGCTCGTCGTCCTTGCTGTACACGAGGTAGAGCGGCTTGACGACGTCCTTGAAGTCGGCGGGCTCGAGCAGCGACGGGTGGATGACGGCGCCGCACAGGATCCGGTCGTACGCGTTGCTCGCCTCGGCCGCGCTGCCGCTGCTACCGTTGCCGCTGCCAGACGCCCACTGCGCGGCCACGAACTGCGGCGGGCTGGCGGTGAGCAGCTTGACGACGTAGCGCGCGCCGAACGAGTACCCGACGACGACGACCTTGGCCGGCCGGTAGACCGAGATCAGCTCGACGACGGTCTGCTGCACGATGGGCAACGTGTGCTCGGCCGTGTGCCGCGCGGCCCACATGTCTTCCAGGAACCCCTTGACGGTCGACACAGCGAACGTCTTGACGAGCGAGAGCAGGCTGCGTTTCGGCGCGGTGGCGCCATTAACAGCGGATCCTGTTTGCGCGCGGGCCGCGTCTCGCGCCGCGAGCGCTGCGCCTGCGGGACTCAGTTCCACGGCGGGCTGCTGCGCGTCCCTCGCTTCGGCGTCGTTGCCGTCTTCGTGCAGGACGGCGCCGCCGGTAGTGACCGGTTCGCCCTCGAAGAGGTCCGGCACCGCGACGGGGCAGCCCAGGCGGTCGGCGTAGAGGTGTGCCAGCGCGAGGTTGTTGCGGCTAGTTATGCCCAGCGAGTTTGTGAGCAGGATGACGAGCAAGTCGGGGTTGGCCGCAGCGTCCCGCGTCTCCCCACTGCCATTGCGGGGCTCGGCCATGTAGACTTCGGTGCCAGAGGCAGGGAGGTGGAAACTGCGGCCTGCGGGGGTTTTGGACGCCGGCACATCGGGTTTGTGTGAATCTTGGGCGCGTGTGCTGGAAGGGGGTTGTTCAGGGTTGTATGCTGGAGACGGGATGATGAGATCGTCGTAGTTGTCGTCAGCCTCAGAGCCAGCGCCGCTCTCGTCGCCGCTGTCTAGTCTGATGTCGCTGGATTCTGTTAGATTAACAGACTGCAGCGTCTCGGTATCGTCATCATTCAACTTGGAGCTCATTGTGTCAAGTGTGGTGGCTACGAGCACAAATCTCCTCCCACTCCGCATGAACAGGACAACAATATTTTATTTCATTTCATATTCAGATGCTTTATGTTTGTTTGTTTTACACAATATTTACTCCAACGAAGAGGCACCGGTGATGATATCCACCAGCTCGTTGGTGATGACGGCTTGACGGGTACGGTTGTACAGAATAGAGTACTTGCCAATCATATCCGACGCGTTCTTGGAAGCGTTGTCCATGGCGTTGCGGCGCGCAGAAATCTCGGCGGCGTGGCCTTCAGCGAGACCCCAGAGGATGTAGTTGGCCAGGGAGAACTCGGACAAGTTGCCAATGACATCTTCTTCGAGCTCGTAGGCGCCAATCTTTGGCGAAGCTTCAATGGCAGCTGGGGCGTATACCGGGAAAGCAGAAGGCTCAAAGGAAACACCGGAAACGAACTTGTTGTAGAACACTTCGACAGAGTCGTAGTTCTTGCCTAGGGCGATGATCTCGTCAGCAATGGAGGACGCCTCAAGGAAAGTAGGGGCTTCCTTGCCAATTCCAGAAAAGGAAAGGACCAGGTTTTCGGGGTGAGTTCTGGCAATCTGGACCTTGACCTTGTCACCAACGGCAGCAACGTCGGCGTCGGGGATGGCAGCAAGACGAGTACGAACGGTACGGGCGAGCTGGGTGTGGATGGAGCCGCAGAGACCCTTATCGGAGGACACGGCAATGATGAGCTTCTTGGGGGCCTCCTCAGGGAAGGCAGTCTCGGCCTTGTCGAAGACCTGCTTGCCGGCACCGCCGTAGACTCGAGAGTTCGACATGGCCTTTTGCGCCTTACCGAGACGGGTGGAGGCCACGATCTTCATGGTGTTGGTGATTTTCTCAATGTTCTTGATCGACTTGAGACGGGTCTCAATTTCACGGAGAGTGGCATAGGACCTGTAAGAGTTAGAACAATGCGTGCAAGGCCCATTGCCTATCCTCGGAGCGTGTACCAAGTGTTGTGCGGGTTTCGTGCTCGTTCATCTCCAGGTGTGTGGGGGGATGCAGCCAATGAGAGTCCAGAACACGGGCCTGCCAAACAGTGGTCTTCACGCCGCGCGTGAGGGAGGAACAGCAGTTACATACCGAGTAGAGGCACGAACGGCCTGAATGCCAGAAGAGCGGAGAGCAAACATTGTAGCGGAGTGCGGTTTGGTGGTGGGTGGTGGATCGCAGAGCTTTCGCTTGGCTTGAAGAAGACGAAGGAGTTTTTCGTTTGCGGGCCAAGTGAAAACCGTCGAGCGTTCGTGGGTTAGGGCCATGCTACGGCGGCGAGGAGGGCGAATCTCAACTCAGAAGATGAAAACCTCCAACGACGAACGAACGGCGAACGACAGACGAAACCGCGCAAAGACTGGAGAAGACCACAGACCGTAGACACTCTCAAGACGTGCAGAACACAGCGTCGCGTATTCAATGAGCACCATCGCCCTCAAATTTACGTCGCTTCTGGTGCGGACGCTCTCCAAACCCATTGCAGTGAGTCCTTCCCCCCCTTCTCCGCTTTCTTCGAGATCGCCCTCCACTAACTACCACCGCCTTTGTATTCAAGAACACAATCAAGGCCCAGTCCAAACAGCACCCGAAGTTCCGACGTGCCTGCATCTCGTTTGCGCAATGGCTGCACCGCACAGACTATACGCTCCGCATGCGAGTGCTGGGCGAGGCGTCGGTCAAAATAAGACCCTTGAACGACACAAAGGCAATTGAGAGCGGCGCCACGTTTCTGTCTGAAACGTTCATCTTCTCAGTGGCCGGCGGGCTCATTTTGTACGAGAGTCTGCGCGCCAGAAACAAGGAGCTGGCCCGCCGAGAGAGCATTGCCGACGACATTGCCACATTGCAGGACGAACTGGAACTCCTCAAGAAGAACCTCAAGCAGCAGAAGATCGCAATCGAAGAATACAAGGTGCCCGTGGGCATCAACCCGTCGGTGCTGAAGCAGCTGCCCAAGGAAACACCGCCCAAGGTCTATTACGAAGAAGACGACCAGCCCTCAAAACCACCCCCACCGACTATAGATAGTAGAAGCAACGCCCCACCAGCCCAAGTGTAAATATCATACGCGTTGTTGCGTACTTTCATTCCATTCCATAAATTAAAGAAGACAAAAAAAAAAGAAGACAAAAAAACTACACAAATTATTCATTTCATCTCAAACCCATCCCCCTACTAAGTCCCCTGCTCTCTCTACATGAGCTTCTTTTTCTGCTCAACCTTGAGCAACAGGGCCTTGTTGATATGGGGGAGCACACCACCGTACGCAATGGTCGCGCGGACCAATGTATCTAGTTCCTCATCGCCGCGAATTGCGAGCTGCAAATGCCTTGGTGTAATTCGCTTGACCTTGAGGTCCTTGGCCGCGTTACCTGCAAGCTCCAACACCTCGGCGGTCAAGTATTCAAGGACTGCCGTAATGTAGATGGCCGACTTGGCGCCGACTCGCACACGGTTTTGCACTGACTTCTTGAGGTAGCGTCGCACGCGGCCGACTGGGAATTGCAAACCGGCGCGTACCGAGTGCGAAACCTGGCCACGCATCGCAGCGCCGCTTCCGCTGCTGTCTTTGCCGCTCTTGCCGCCGCTCTTTCCTTTGCCACCGGACATGACTGATTGTAGTAGGTTGTTTGTTTAAAGGGAGTAGATCAAGCGCGTTGTGAAAACGACTTGTCGCGTTGAATTAACAGTGTTGCGTCGCGTAAAATAGAAAAAAGTAACGAGAGCTTATAGGCGCGGTTCGTGGCGTAGAAAAGCTGTAAATATCGCGTGGTCTGTCTGGAAACAAGCTTCTAAGAGTCTCAACACGTGAAGTCGATAAACAAGAGAACCGATTGAGAGGAGGAGTGTCGTTGTCGGAACAGAAAAGTGGTGAACAGTGAAAAATGGAAAAAATAAAAAATAAAAAAATTACAAAAAATAAAAAATTCAGATGGGAGGATTCGAAAACGAAATGGAAAACAAAAAGAAACAAAAAAAACAGAAATGGCGGGACAGGCAGCGGTCCCAACGCTGCGCGTGCTCACATGTACGGGATCATCACATCGTCGCTATTATTTACACAAATATACAAGTATGGAGGAGCTAAAGCACGGGGCCATTTACAGTTAAAAGCCGGGCATTCCAGGAGGCATGCCACCGGCAGGAGCAGGAGGAGCGGGCTCAGGGGCGTCCACAATGGCGCACTCGGTGGTGGCCAGCAGCGAGGCGACGCCAGATGCGTCAACGAGACCAGTGCGCACAACCTTGAATGGATCAACAATACCAGCTGCAAGCATGTCGGTGTAAACACCGTCAGCAGAGTTGTAGCCCTTGTTAAAGTCTTCGCCAAACTCGTCAGTGAGCTTGCCAACGACCACGGAGCCCTCACCGCCGGCATTCTCAACAATCGTGCGAGCAGGCATGGTGATAGCCGTTCTGATGATGTTAACACCAAGCTTCTGGTCAAAGTTCTCGGTCTTAACAGTATCAAGAATGCGGGAGGCCTTGAGAAGGGCAGTGCCACCACCGGGCAAGATTCCTTCCTCGACAGCGGCGCGGGTGGCATTGAGAGCATCCACGTAACGGTCCTTCTTCTCGCCGACCTCGACCTCAGAGGCACCACCAACCTTGATGACAGCAACGCCGCCGGCAAGCTTGGCAAGACGCTCCTGGAGCTTCTCCTTCTCGTACTCAGAAGTCGTAGAGTCGTTGATGTAACTCTTGATCTGCTCGCAGCGCTGAGCAATGTTCTCCTTGGAACCACTGCCGTTAAGGAGAATAGTGTCCTCCTTGGTGATGGTAATGGAACCAGAGGAACCGAGCTGCTCGAGAGTGGCGTTCTCGGGCTTAATGTCGAGCTCCTCAGTAAAGACAGTACCGCCAGACAGAATGGCAATGTCACCGAGGATGGACTTGCGGTTGTCGCCAAAGCCAGGGGCCTTGACAGCAGCAACCTGGACCTGGCCACGAAGCTTGTTGAGGATACAGGCAGCAAGAGCCTCACCATCAATGTCCTCGGCAATAACAACCAAGGGGCGGCGGGTCTTGTTGGACAACTCCAGAGCAGGAACAATGTCCTGGATGGCGCTGATCTTCTTCTCAGAAAGCAGGATCAGGGGATTCTCAAACTCGACCTTGGCGTTCTTGGTGTTGGTCACAAAGTAAGGCGAGATGTAACCACGGTCAAAGCGCATGCCTTCAGTGACCTCAAGCTCATCATCGATCGTCTTGCCTTCCTTGACGGTGATGACACCCTCCTTGCCGACCTTTTCCATGGCGCTGGCAATAAGACGACCAATGTGCTTGTCGCCATTGGCAGAGATAGTGGCCACCTGAGCGATCTCCTCAGAGGTGGTGATCTCTTGCTTGTTCTTGCGGAGGAACTCGACGACGGCCTCAACAGCAGCTTGAGACCCTCTGCGCAGATCCATGGGGTTGCATCCGGCAGCGACGTTTTTCACAGACTCGGTGAAGATAGCACGACCGAGAACAGTGGCAGAAGTGGTACCGTCACCAGCAGACTCGTTGGTCTTGGAGGCGACTTCCTGGATAAGACGGGCACCCATGTTCTCGAACTTGTCCTTAAGGGTGATGGACTTGGCAACAGTAACACCGTCCTTGGTGATCTTGGGGGCACCGAAGGACTGCTCGATGAGCACGTTGCGGCCCTTGGGGCCGAGAGTTACGGAGACGGCCTTGGCCAGGGTATCAACGCCCTTCAAAAGAGCGGCACGTCCCTCGACACCGAACTTGAGTTCCTTTGCGGAGTAGACGGAGTACTGGCGCAGCTGCTGCAGCTGTCTAGCAGGGCGAACAGATGATCTGAGCATTGTAGATAGGCAGAAGGTGGATGTGGGAATTTGTGTGTGGAGACGAAAAAATGGGGGAGGTGATTCATTTATAACCAGCGCGAAAAGTCTCAATGGCCGTCAAGCGCATGGAGGGTGACCACCGCCGGATGAATCGCGGAACTTTCTAGCAAGCAACGACGACGGCGGTCGCACCGGGTCTCTTAGCGACACTGCGGGCGGGGGTCTCGGTCATGGAGCCGTCGTACGCGTTTCGCATCATGCTGTAGGAATCGGAAACAACGAGGATTCAAAAGAGAGACTACTGGAGTCTCAGTTTGCAAGCATCGTGATCGAGTTCTCGAGGCCGCTTTAGTGGGAGCAGTAGTGGAGGAAACACCTCCAAGACTTGACTGAGAAGCGCTAGAAGATCTCCACAAAGTCAGGAGCCTTGTTTGTGATTTCACTCGACTTGATCTGTTCTCTTTCGTTTCTTTATCTAGTGTGCCATTCTACTCCTCGCCTACGGGCCGCCGGGTGGTCTTCAACTGACTCTCTCGTTCATTCGCAAGTTTTTTCTCTTCGTCTCTCAGATCCCAACTCCCCCGCCAACGCTCACCGCCATGTCCACTGACACCGACCAGCATACTTACAATCCCAGCGCTCCTTGGATCATTCTAATTGCGGGCGGCCACTACGCTGGCAAGGCAAGTTGATGCTATCTCCACGCCCCGCGCGCTAACAGTCCATACAGAAATCCTTCGTGAAAGAGATCCAAGCTCGCCTCTCTTCCTCTAAGGCCACTTCTTCACCGTCAAGCCACCTTCCATTAAACGTTGAAATCCTCCATCTCGCAGAGTTTGAAACTCCGCTGCCAGGAAGTGCCATCACTCGCCTTCCTGGCGAGGTGTACGGCGAAAACCATGGATCAAAACTGCCTTACAAGCCGTCACGCTTCGACTTTGAAGCTCTAAAAGAGAGACTCAAAAAGTACAAAGCAGTACCATACGCCGATACGTTTCAGAAATGGAATATTGTTAGACCTACTGTCGTCCTCGTGGAGGGGCTGTATGCACTCTATGATAAGGATGTAAGGGAAATGTCTAGCATGAGAATATTCATGGACTTGGACGGAGATGTCAGGCTCGGCAGATGGATTCTGCAAGAGGCAGGAGAAGATAAGGAAATATTCACAGCGATTTTGAATGAAGTAAGTATAAGCAAGCTTTCAGAGCAAAGCTCCTTGACAGTAGAGCTCCCTCAACAGCCGTGTGCTTTACTCAGCTTTAGCTAACACGATAGTACGTCAACTACTGTCGCCCAGAGATGGACAACTACATTCAGCGCACACAGGAGTACGCGGATATCATTCTCCCCAGCGGAAATGAACCCTCCAGTGTCAAGCTGATTGCTACAGGCATCTACGACCGCGTGTATAGCGATTTTCTGTCCCACATTAAGAACGCATATCCTGGTCAAGAAATCGAGGAGGAAGTCGCCCCAGAGCGATGCCTGCAACGATAACAACCCCCCAACGATTACAACTTGGACGACCATGTGCTAAACACCAATATTACGATGTTAATTAATTAGAGCCTTATATAGCCCCCATCCTTGTTTCTCTATAATATTCACACTTTATGGCTTGTACACAACAAGTATAATTGAATGGCCGTCGCTTCACCGTCGCATGTACACAAATCTTGCAAACGCGCTTAGCAGACAACACCTTGTGTGGCTCTAGAGTTCAACAACAAAGCCACAATGAGGCCGTACAGACCCAAGACTTCGGCAAAAATGAGAATCAAAATCATACCCACAAACAGTCTAGGCTGCTGGGCGGTACCACGGACGCCAGCATCGCCCACAATGCCAATAGCAAAGCCAGCAGCAAGACCGGAGAGGCCAACAGAAAGACCAGCTCCGAGTTGGATAAAGCCGGTGTAGAGAGCCTGGCCCTGCTTGAGAGAGTCAGACACCAGGACGGACACGACAAGGCCGTAAATAGCAATGATACCAGCCATAATGACAGGGACAATGTTCTTGACCAACAGGTCAGGGCGGAGAACAGTAGTGGCGCAAATACCGACACCAGACTTGGCGGTTCCGTATGACGCGCCAAAGCAGGTGAAAACAATGGCGGCCGTGCAGCCAAGGGCGCCGAAAAAGGGCGCGTAAACAGGACTAGAGCAACAGTTAGCAAACAGTCAATCAACAAGAAGCCAGCAAGTGTTATGCCAAAGAGTCGCGTTTGACTCTGTTGTTTGGCGTAGTAAACTCATGGAGGCTAAAAAGAAGTCTTAGGGCGGGAGTCAGATAGCAACTGGGGGTTGCCATTGAGGTTCAGCCAGGGCGGAAGCAAACATACCAAAGATCAGACATTGTTCAGGACGATGAAAAGAGGAGTGTTGGTAGTGTTCTAGTGCGTTTTCGTTTTGAGAGACGAAGAGGGGTGAGCAAAGTGGACGTTCAGTGTTCTTATAGAGAAAGGAAGACAGAAAGAAGAAAGAGCAGCGCAGCGTGAAAAGTTCTGGCTGCTCCGAGGAGGCTCAACACGGCAGCAGCCAAAAACAATGGGTAAGGGGATGTGCTTATAAAAAAATGTGACGCTGCTGAGTCATCTGTAATTTTATGGCTCGGACATCGCCATGGAGGGAAGGCTGAAGACAAGCGAAGTCGTGAAGGGAAGGCTGAAAAGAAGGGATGAGGCTGTGAAGGGAAGGCGAAGACAGGATAGTAAGCCATGAAGGAATGAATTGTCATGAAAAGTGTTCAAACTAGTAACAATAAGTGCTTGAGTGGCCCTCGATTCAAAGAAGAATTCCTCAAGTAACCAACGCTGTAATGAATCTCGTAACTCGTTATCTTTATATGATGTATGCTAAATATCTGATCTATTCTATTCATTATTACTCTGATACCATCTTCGTTCTTGATATTGCGGTAAAAGTCCCTTCATTTCGTCCCTACTCTGCTGGCGACCCAGAAGTCTCGCAAAGAGACCTCTGCCTCTGTTTATTTCTTCGTAAGTGTCCTGCGGTACGCCCTCGACTAGTGGTGCGTGGTCTTGAAGCCGAGTCCGTTTTATTTGGCCGCCTCCAAGTTGGAGTTTGCCGCGACCATGCGCTGAGACAGGCAGCTGGTTCAAGTGGTTTGGACTCGTCCGACTTGGGCCTTCGTAATTGGAAGACTGCGCGGTGGTGCCCAAATGAGAAGAGCTACTGCCGGTAGAGCCGCCGCTGGCGCGAGAACTCTCTGCAGCAGAGCTGAGGTGCGGGTGCCGCAAGGCGTGCCGGTAGCTGGCGTCAGAGAGCGCTTTTTTGATGAGCTCCCGGCCTTCCACAGTGGAAACGTACGCGTGCTCTTGCTGGGCCGGAGAACCTGATTCTGCGCCTTCCTCTGCATCTATCTCTTCGTCGAAAGTCAAACCCACGCCGGAAATTTCGCGCACTTTGTCATACACATTAAATAGTGTGAAAAGCATGGGTATAAGAATAAATCGGGGGAGCCAGTCGTTAAAATACCGACCAAGAGGAGTGAGATTGATAAACTGACCCAGGAAATCTTCAAACACGCTTTCACGAGACGAAATCATTTTAATGTATGAATAGGACAATGGCACAGTCAGGCGGCAAGCATACATGCCATAGAAGAGAAGTGAGCTCATGTCAGTGTGTCGGTGAACCAGGGCGTAGAATTTGTATATGCGAATGCGAGACAAACTGGAAAAGGCAGCTGCACACATGTAACCAAGGAAAACGGTCGAGATTAATTGCTGAGTGAGATCGTAGGTGTGCGATACTGTAAAATTGACAATCGACACAACAGTGCCGTGAGTTATCTCGCTCCATACTATGACTACCGTCAAGACCGAACATATTATTGCCAAAGCTCGGTATAGGCGAGGTCTAAGCTCGCCATAGACAAGAAATGCCATTTTTGGAGAAAGACACGTCCGCTTATATCTAAACACGAGCGATCTGCCTTCCTTTGCGCTGACGATATCCTCCAACTGACTTGCTTCAAACAGCATCTTTTGCCAATCTGCATCATGGCGTCGTAATCTATTGCTCGCAACTTTGAAATTGCTGTTGAGAGTTGCCAAATATCCCTCATTTATCATTGACCTGTTCACCCGAACGCTATTAATCACACCGTTCAATGGCACTCCTGGCCCTGCTTCAACAGCTTCGAGCATATCTTGGATCCAAGCCAAATATTTTCCTTCCTTATACACCGCTAAGGCCAGAACCTCAGCGGCTACACTCGCATACTCACTCTGAACCTCAGCAATTGTATCGGTGGCTAAAGTAGCATGTCGGTAAATGGTTCGCAAGGCTTTCGCTGGGTCTGCTTCTTCCCAGTAACGTCGAGGGAGGTTAACCATCCCATGGCCCATGAGCCACAGTGCAATAACTAGCGCGTAGCTGTGCGATAGCGCAATTACTAGCGCTTTCAGAGAACTGAATGTGAGCCCCGCTGAGAAAACAACATAAACTAAGCCTGCGAGACCAGCTACAAGCATCACCAGTTGATACCGCAAATTTTGGTTCGCAGCGTCTATCAGTCTCTGCGGCGATGTGTAGTATCCACTGCCAACATAACTCTGTAGCATGGGGAGCACTGCCCACGTCAAGAAAAATGCAAGCCAGTAGACAACGCGCCAGATGGCGAGTCGCACCTCCTCCGACAAGTAAAACAGGGTATCCTTAGCATTGTGTTTTGATGAGGAGACGAGGTCAATAGGCACAAGGCCAACTATAGAACAGGGAATGAAAACCGCCAGAAAAAGTGGTAGGAGCACGTACAAAGGTGTGGCACGAAGTTTGACGAACGCTCGAATGCCTAGTAAAGTCACCAATGCCGTAGCCCCAAACACCAGCGCCGGGAATATCCACTATTGATTAGTATTTAGGGTACTCATAAACACAGGACCAAGCACTTACCATGTTTGTTTGGAGTCTGCTCCAGGTAAACGTGAGGAACACACTTTGCCCCTGGGAGTTTGATCTGTTATGTATTTCAATGATAATGCAGACAAGGACCCAACAATTTAAACGAGAGATGGAATTTTAGCGACGCAAACAACACGGCATGAAGTCGAGTCAGGTTTACGCTGTTCTACTACGGTTTCTTACTCGCTTGCCCCGGCAACTCTTTATCCCGATGTCAAAATATCAACAGAATGGCAAATGAAATATATTATCTATGATCCTTCTAAGAACGCACGGCTCACCTCTTTGGCTAGCTTCATCCTGAATTCGCTAAACATCAGACCCGACTGAATCTCCTTCTTCAGTTTCTCCCATGCCTCCTCATCTCCTGCTTGCACTACACACTCCTCAACTAACTCTAAACCTATCGCACGCTGCTTAGCATTCGCATCGTCTTCCCACTTGTCCAGTGCCTTCATCATGAGCACAAGTTCACTCGTGTTGAAAACGCGTGGCTGTTTGCGATCTAGCAACCGTCCTGCCAGTAAAAACAAGAGGCCCAAATACTTCACCGGCATGTAAGGAAACTTGAACAAAGCAGCAACATGACGAGCTGCCTGTGACGATGCGTTGTCGTTCAGGAACTCAAAAGTCTTGGCCAGAACGGCATAGGGAGCAAGAGCGTTGCGGACTGTAGGCGAGATTTCAAAGTCAAGTGTGTTGTTGACAGCGTCAACCAAGATTAAGTTATCAGAAGGCACTCCAGAAATAAGCACATCCTCAAACAGCTTCCAAGCAACATGAACTAGTGCTTTTATATCTTTCGATGTCTCAAAGTGGATGAGCGCTTCTACATAGCTGCCCTGTGCCTCCATCTTTTTGGCTGTGATTTTGTTTAAAATTCGGGCTACTTCTGGAAGTGCAAATGCATGTGCCGCGTGGATGGCAAGGTTGGCATCCTCAGGACTCTTGAAGTCAACACGAGGAATGAACTCCGCAAAAATCTCTCTTGCTTCGTTGGTCTGAATCAACTGTAGTAAGTCAATGCCCACGCCTAACAGCTCAAGATCTGAAATGCACAGCTTGGCAAAGTTGATTAGTAGCCAATTTCGCACGTCCGTAAATGAGTTATCCGCGTAGCTGTCCATCAGTCCCTTAGCCTCACAGGACTCACAGATCACCGTAGCCGCAAAAGGGTCCAAAGATTCGATTTTCTCAATGGCTAAAAAATACTGCCCAGTCATAACTGCAGCGCAGCCTTCTTCCCATGCCACAGTCACGTCCACTGGCAATTGTTCAACGGCTATTTCATAATACTCTTCCAGCCGTAGTCTTGTAGGGTCAATGTAGCAAAAGAAAGCCGCAATTGCTTCAAACCACGATGTCGAGATCCCAAGAATTGTGTTTCGATCTCCGCTCAGTATCCGTAATAGCGCGGTAATGTTATGTCGCAGTTCCAAATCCTGAATATATGATGCACTCTGAAGGCCATGCAGGACCTCATCTTTCCATAATCTAAATATGTGGGGTTCACTCTCGCTGTTGTAGCTTTCTAGCAGTTTAATGATGTGTTGGACACATAATGATGCTTGAGCATCTGCAAACGCAGGAAGCACGCTTTGGAGCGCTTGAACAGCCAGATCAAACAAATTTCGCAAAGCGAGACCGCACAGACATTGCCAGAACATGGGATGTTCAAGCGGCTTGTTACTTGACATGATCTCGGGTAGCAGCTCAGTCGCCGGATTGACATTTGCAAAATTGACCCAGCTCATAAATGGACGCGCAATCTTATTCTGATTATCAGCTTGAAAGCATACTGCCTGGAAGCAGCGAATGATATTGTTGGCATCGGCCAGCTTTTGGTTGTTGGCTTCAATGGCGTTTATCGACTCGATGTAATTTTCGACGATTCGCGAAATCGCAGGACTGAACCGCATATCGAGATTGCGGTTAAAGCTGATTTTCAATATCTCTTGAAGCGAGTTGAACGAGTCAATGATTAATGATCGGTATTCTTCTGTGTAATTGAGCCCGGGGACGAATACAGGGTATAACTTAGACTCTTGTTTTTGAATAGGGAGTTCTTTCGACTTTGAAATGTCCTGAGGCGCAATCCACGCAATGCCGTCGTTAGTAGCAGGATTGAGTTCGAACGCGAGAGTCCTGTTATTGCTGAGGAACTGGTCGAGCAGGCTTTCCTTGATGGGAGCTTCTGGCAGTTCCTCCTCCACACCTTCGAATGTGGAAAGCCCGTAAGAGGGAATCTGGGGGAACGTCCCATCATCGTGTGTTAGATCATCGACTACCTAGTTAGCTCTGGAATATCCATAAACGCGTCTGTTACTCACTTGAAAACATCGTGTAGTTGATCGCTACAAGAATTATCTTTCATCTTCTGCCGTTTGTTTTTTTCAATTTTTGTCACCCTTACCCAATTTGTAATTTATTAGATAATACAGCCCCACGCTTGCCTGAAGCAATAGGAATCAGCAACATTGATCCCCTCGACGGCACAAAATCCATGACCAGTCGCAAATAAATGATAGATGAGAAGCTAAATTTTTGCGCACCCCATGGACTTAGACGATAATCCAGAGTTGTACGTGCCAGGGGAAAAGCTCCTGCTTCCCCGTCTTCCAAGGTCCCTCCCCTTTGACGAACTTGTGTTTGTGATCGAGTCCAGAATCACTGAAGCTATTGATCTTCCATACCCCTTTGAACACATGAATGGCCCAGCCTTCTACTTTTCTGTCATTCGACCAATTGTAGCATCATTAATAGTGCCCTACGATGACGAAGAGAACGAAATAGACGAGCCATCCTCTCTCTCGAACAAAAAAACATCTGCAAAGAAGGCTGCTCCGACAAAGACATATTCGTTCACTGATCAACACCGCGGGATTGTGGCAGCGTTGCTTGTAGCCCGTCTCGAGTTTCTCGACGGAGCAAACGATGGGGGTAAAT
Organism: Geotrichum fermentans; assembly: GCA_030564905.1. Classification (NCBI taxonomy): domain Eukaryota; kingdom Fungi; phylum Ascomycota; class Dipodascomycetes; order Dipodascales; family Dipodascaceae; genus Geotrichum; species Geotrichum fermentans. The sequence goes on from JAJMAG010000232.1 coordinate 27,820, forward strand.
TTATCCAGGGCCATACGCAGGACCAGTCTGAAGAAGTCCTTTTCAAGGAGAGGGGCATATTTGAAGCACGTGCATACACAACAGAAATAGTGGCTGAGAAGTTTTTGTCTTTCATGACGCTGGAAAGCGACAGAATTGAGTTCCTGACCTACGAGTACAACATTGAGGCTGATGGCGTTGACAAAAGAAAGTCTTCCCTAGGATCGTCCTGTGGACCGCCTACAAACGAACCTGTGACCGATAGCCTGGTGAACACTCTTATAAGTATTGGATCCCAATCTGCAACAATTGTATCAGAGGCCATTCGTGAAACCACCCCATTGCTTAACCCTTCTCCAGATGTAACTGTACCGGAGTCCCCAAATACGTGGGGGAACTCGCCTGAAGATAGGCTCATTGAGCACAGTTTATTCGTCGAAGACTATGCAGACCAAAATGCGATAAACTTGGCCCTGATTGGCAACGCTCCTGCCCGTCAGTTTTTAAGCACACCCGCTGTGGAAAGTGTGGTTAGTGGAATCTACACTGGCAGGATCATGTATTGGAAGAACATAGATGTGGACGCAAAAAAGAACGCTTATCTCTATGACCCAGAAAAGCTAGTCGACTGGTACTCCAGATTGCGAGTACCAAGATATCGCGTGTTCTTTATTATGATCAATTATGCCATTCTTATGGCTCTGTTTTACAGCTTCCTCTTTAGGCAAAATAGAGAATACGCGTTCGCGATAGAATTTTTTCTCAATATCTGGTTCATTGGATTTGTACTTGATGAGTTTAGTCAAATCCGTGAATCTGGATCTCTTGGTCAGTATTTGACTGACTATTGGGCGGTTTTCGATCTATGCATTGTCGGGTTATTCATGGCCTTTGCGGGCCTTAGGCTTACAGGGTTCTTCTTAGGGACCCAGAGATACACACAGTTGAGCATGGATATACTTTCCCTAGAAGCGCTACTTTTGATCCCTCGTATGTTCTCATTTTTGTCTCTGTCTCCATATTTCGGTACCCTCTTGCCATGTTTACGTGACATTACAACTGAATTCTTCAAGTTTCTTGTCATTATTGTCATTATTTATGTCGGATTCCTCACAACCTTTACCTTCCTTGGTCGCGAGTCTTATACGTTTAAAAAAATGTCTTGGCTTCTTATTCGAGTATTCTTCGGCTCTTCATACGCTGGTTTTGATGCAGCGCCTACCATCTCGACAATTTTTGGGCCAACATTAATGCTCATTTTTGTGACTCTCACAAATATTCTACTCATTACGGTGCTTATTTCCATTCTTTCACAAAAGTTTTCAGAAACCATGCTCCATGCCAAGGAAGAATATGCGGTACATTTTTCATCAGCCGTCGTCGAATCAGTTAACACATCTGATCGCGTCACGTATTTCTACCCTCCAATAAATATAATAGGGGTATTGATGAGACCATTGAGAGTGGTACTGGATCATGATCAATATCGCGAAGTGAGAATTAAAGTCCTGAAAGCAACGCATTGGCCATTTGTGGCCATAGTATGGGCATTCGAGAAGGTTTCCCTAGCATACCAACAGCATCGAAGGAAACAGTACATGAAAATTCGCAAAGACCGTCGCTACTCTGTGGCTCAGCGCCTCTCTATGCAAAGACCAAACGCACTCTATTCTGATTTATTTACTGAAGGGTATTTTGGCAACAATCCTGCTCAAGATCTCGAGCGAAATTCATCGCTTCGCAGGCGGCAAACAACGCTTAATACAAAGCCAGGCGCCAAAAGATTTCTGCGCCGTTTGAATCCACTTAACCGTAGCACCTCCTTATTTGCGAAACAGGGATTTAAGGAGACATTAAATTTCAGGCCACAAGGTGGTGACAGTAGCAATGATACTGGTGCTACAGCTGCCAGCCGAGCGAATGCACTTCGAGGAGATCATAGTTCAGTTATTTAATTAACAACATAGTTCATTTATTACATAAAACCACCGAAGCCCCCACCCGAGCTATTGCCAAAACCTCCACCAAAGCTGCCGCGGCCACTTCGGCCCTGACCTGGACCTGTAGGATCCCATCGGGCACCCGGTGGTCGCCTCAACAGGTTGTCAGGATCTTCTTCCAATCTTGATCCACCACTACCTCGTCTCATAAGCTCATCCATTGTAGGGTACATTCCTCCCCCTTCACTATAAGGTCCTATACTAGGCCCGAGCGAAGGGTGAGGACCCAGGCCAGGAGGGTTCAAGTCCCTGTCACCAATGGGCAAGAATGGGGTTTGAGAGTTGCTTGCAGAACCCTGGGGAGTGGGTATTCGTAGTTTGCCGTTAATCTCATATTCGTCTTCGAAGCCAGGTGGGAAGTCTCCTCCACGAGGTAAATGCCTGCGGGAGTGTATTTGTGACGAAGGGGGAGTTCCGTAGGGTGTTCCGGGGCCATGTGACGCTGGGCTTGGACTAGAATCCGCGGCGCTTCTGTCGGTTGACTCACGCAGAATACGGGATGTTTGAGCGGCTCGTGGTTTGATAATATCCTCTGGTTTGCTGGGTTGAATCAGGCCCAATGGCTCGAGAATTGATCGATCAAGTAGTTGCCAGAGATCGTTCACACTGTCGCCAGACACATAGAGGTCCGAAAAGTCCTCCGGTTCATGTGCCGCACTGCTGAACGCCTCAGTGTTGACATAAGACCCCACCTGGAGCCTGCATGAAGCGTCTTCCTGGGTACCAGACAACTGGGAGCTGATTTGAACCTCACTCGAAAACCGTTTTGCAATCTCAATTTCCAGTACTTTCTGTGTCTTGCCATCTTTATATTTGAAGTTGTAGAAATTTGGCCCATTGGCGTTCCAGTCGTAATTACTGAGAGCTACTTAGGTGGTTAGCGGTTGTTTAATTAATCATTATTGCACGGCTTACTCTTTTCGGCGCTCACGTCTTTGCCACCGATAGCTAAAAGATTCAGGCCTTGCTCCACGGCCCAAGCATGAACCAGTAGGGCAATTGCGTCGTTTGGGGATTTCAACGACGCTATTGCCTCAGCGTGGTCGTTGCTTCCGACCAAGGCAGTCTGAATTGAACGGAATCGTTTCGCAACAGCCATGATTTTTGTGAGTTGGTGAACACAATTGAACAAAGACAGGTGTGTAAAATGGTGTGAGATGGAAAAGTATGGGGTTGTTCTTGGGAGGAAGTTTGCCCCCAAATATATAATTTTGACCGAAACTGTAAAGTTAACACGGCGCGATAATCTCACCAAAAGTGGAGGTTGAACACTACAATTGCAGACCTTTGCGCCCTCTCTAATAACTCGCTCAGGGCATAGATGTTGCGTTCAATTAACACCTCCTCCTCATAGTTCTCATAATTACACAGCTCATTCACAAACACAAATTGTCCTTATTAGGGGCTGGAGAGCCGGCACGGTGATTTCAGGTACGATAGTACCGCTCACGGTGGACCCGCAGGATGCGCCAGCATAGCCGAATGCAGCAAGAGATATCCACGCGCTAACCAAGGCGTAGCCACAATAAAGAAACTGTCGGATCCCACGGTCCTCTATAAAAGAAGGCCCCCACTCTCGATTTTAACGACAAGCTCCATTCAATTAGACTGTTGAGTGCTTCCTTCCGGGGCCTCCCATTAAAGCACGTTGTTTAGACGGAGGTGATGTCCAATCCCTCACCGTTGACGAACTCGGAAAAGATACAGCTGGTCTGCCTTCCCCTTTCGCATTCAAGTCGCGGTATATATAATAAATGACTAATCACTAAGCAGGCCGCTTTCAAATGAAACGTGGACTACGCGAAATCCAAGTCTTTTACATAGAGTGCATTACGAGCTGGATCCATTGTACCATAGCTTTCAGTAATGTTCAAATAGCTGGACGGGACTAAAGTCTTCCATATACCTGTGTCTTATTTGTAACCCTCCTCTGGTCTCTAAATTTTTTCTTATCATCTTTGTATCAACCTCGCACCTTGGAAAAAATATTAAGCTTAAGTTAAGTTAAAAAAGAGTAAAACTTCATTGGAGCTTTCTTAAATTGAATTTGGTCACATAATTCTCAAAGTAGTGGCAGAATCCACGTTAAGTTGAAACCTAGATGTCAAATGGAAGCCCATGTTCGGTGAAAACTGATAAGATCGCATGGGGTTAAGTGGCCAATTGCGTCAAGTATTTAACTCCATCTGCTCGAACGAACGAATATAGATTCAGATCTGACTTTAGCACTGGTGGCTAGAAATCGCTTCAATACAAGTGTTGTTTCCATGAAACTTGTTTGGCGTTGAATCGAGATTCGTGGTTCAGTTGGCCCTCAATTATGACGCCTTCGCTTGACCTAGATGAATTGAGACTAGATCGCTCCACGTCTCCTGTCACACTCTACTAGTATGTGTTCCTATTTTCTCATGAAGTCATGTCAGAATATAGATTTGGTGATAAGAATTCCAAGCATATAAAAGAAGGAAGATATCTCTTCTTAATCAAATCAGCAACTCTACACTCCGGTTCAGTTTTAAATCGCTCTCAGCTTTCCAAGTCTGTTCTTTAGAAGAAAAAGCACCCTTCAAGTCGCTCATTCTCTAACAATGGTTCCCACTTATTTCGTCGCTATCGCCGTTGCTTTTTTTGCAAGCTTTGTCGCCGCTGCTCCTACTGAAAAGGCTTAAGATTCTCCTTTAAACACCCGCCAAAATGCCTTCACTGAAGGTGCCAAGTCAGGATGAACCACCAGCAAGCTGATACCCTCAATCGCCAACTCCAGTCAATTAATGGTCATGCCTGCGCAGACCGCGTCAGCGCGGCAATCACTGGTGCCGACTCTCAAATTGATAGCGTTTTTGGAACTGTATCCCAGGCTCTTGCTGCCTTCGCTGGTGGTCTTTCCACCGTTGTTGGCAACGTCCTGCTCGGCTCCTTCACCCGCGTCCGTTGCCAACGGAGCTGAGGTTGCTACCTCCAACATTGTTAGAGGTGCCGTTGATGGTGTTTCCAACACTCTCAAGACGTCTTATGCCAGCAACTTGGATCGTTTCTCTACACTAGCTATGTCGTTATTAAAGCGTCTCGCATCAACAAGGTCGCTGATCTGCTCAACGCCCACCTTGCTGCTGCCGCTAACTAAGCCGTGCTTTCACCATATTGCAAACCTTGTTGATATTTCTCGCTCATTTAAGACATTTAAACTCGTTAATTACAACCATAATGAAACAAATTTCTGAATCCGCTCACATTTTAGCGAGCATAGGCATGTCTCCATATTTGTTGAAATCAGGGTTGTATGGATATCAAAATTGGTCCCTAGTGCTCGGCGTAGTTTGGGCATCGGAGTACGAACAAAAACTAAAGAGGGGTCTTGGCCTTTTTGTAAAAGTCCCACCTTTTTAGCTTCTCCTCATTCTTGACAACTTCATCTTGACAACCTCATATTCTTAAGATGACAAGCTTGAAAATCGCTTTTATCCATCCCGATCTAGGAATCGGTGAGTAGATCATTTGATAATTAGTCGTTGCTAACTGTTTAGGTGGTGCTGAGCGCTTGGTTATCGATGCTGCTCTGGGGCTGCAAGAATTGGGTCACTTCGTTACTATCTACACTTCCCACTTCGACCCTAAGCACGCCTTCAGTGAGGTTGCAGATGGTAGTGTTCGCGTCAAGGTCATGGGAGATAATCTGATCCCGCGAAATATCAAGGGGAAGTTCTCAATCCTCTGCGCAATGCTGAGGCAGCTTCACCTGTTTATCCAACTCAAGGGCTCACATGAGGGCTTAGTGTACGATGTGTTCATTGTGGATCAGCTCTCGATTTGCATACCTTTCTTGCGCGAATACCTACCTGGCAAGATCTTGTTCTACGGTCATTTCCCTGATAAACTTCTGGCAGATCACTCCTCTACGCTCAAGAACTTGTACCGCTGGCCGTTCGACTGGCTAGAGCAGTGGTCCACCGGTCTTTCAGATGTTATCGTGGTCAACAGTAAATTCACGAGATCGGTGTATAAAGACGCGTTCCCCAAGATCAAGGCCACTCCTGACGTTGTTTACCCTTGCGTACATACTAAGGATGCCTTGAAAAGCCCTTCGGACATTGCCGGACCTTTCAAGAAGAACTCCTACGTGCTGTCAATCAACCGATTTGAGCCCCATAAGAATGTCGCTCTTGCCCTGGAGTCCTTTGCCAAGGCCATTGAAGACGTTCCTGATGCGGCTAAGAACTACAAGCTGATCTTGGCTGGTGGCTACGACCAACGCCTTGAAGCGAATGTATCTTACTTGGTAAAACTTCAGGGAATGGCGAAAGACCTGGGTTTGTCTTTTGTGACTGTTTGGCCTGCTGATGGTGCCTCTGCTTTGAGTACCCCTGAAGTACAGAGAGCCACAATTGTCTTCCTGCCGTCTGTTTCTGACGCTATTAAGAAAACGCTGCTTCCCAATGCTTCACTTCTTGCTTACACGCCCAGCAATGAGCATTTTGGAATCGTTCCTTTGGAGGCCATGCTTGTCGGTACTCCTGTACTTGCTACCAACTCTGGTGGTCCATTGGAAACCATTGTACCTGACAAGACTGGTTGGAACCGTGCCCCTACCGTGGCTGAATGGGCGCCTGTTATGAAGCGCGTTTTGTTTGAAATGACCTCTGCCGAGCGCGCAATCATGTACGCTTACTCCAGGGACCGCGTGTTTTCAGAGTTCTCTGAAACTCAAATGGCGCGTGAATTTGAAAAGTACGCTCAGCTCGCCGTTACCGCCGAGCGCAAGCTCGGTGAAGGTGATTTAAGAGCTTTTGAAACATTTGGCACAATCTTTTCCGTGGCTTTGGCCATGTTCGTTTTCCTTTACCTTTCATTGTGGAAATGAATTTTGCAACAACTTGATAAATAGTTTGTAGTCTATGACAATGCCTTTTTTTAAAAAAAAAAAATAAATACGGATGCAAGTATGGAAAGGATTCAAGCAAGATTATTGAAGCTGCTGCTGTAACTGCTGCTGTTGCTGTTGGAGGAGTCTCTGCTGCTGCTGTATCTTTTGCAACTTTTGCTGGTGCAAAGGGTCGAGTTGGCCGTTCTGAGCAGATGCAAGAGCCTGCTGTTGCAGTTGAAGCAGTTTTTGCTGCTGTTGTTTCAGGGCGGCCATATGCTGGGGTCGTATAATGTTAATGGGTCGCACGAAATGCAGCTCACTCGGATTGCTTGGGTTGATGACATTTGCTCTACCCAACAACCCGCCGAGTGGCGATGTACGAGAGGTGCGCGGGAATAGAGCCCCTGCCAGCATTTCTCGCATTCTAAAGAATTGGTTCTTGACCCGTGTGGGCAGCAGCACTTTTTGCTCTAGTGGGACCGGTCGTGACCGGATCACGCCCTCCATGACTTGTTTGACCTCTTCCTCCGGGTTCAGGAGCTCGGCTCCAAAGGCCTCGTTTTCGTCAGCAAGTTGTTGTGAGTTGCTGAGCGATGCTAGTTTAATTTGGTTCTTTTTCTGGTAGTTTGCTAAAAGAACGTCGTATGGCGCAGATCGCCCACGCACAGATCTTTTGGCGTTCATGGAATGCGTTTTGCAAGTGAGTGATCTGGCACAAAGTCCACCATTTGGCAATGGCACTCCACACTGCTTTTGAACATCTACAGGTTCTTTTGCTTTTGGTGCAGCTTTCGACTTGTCTTTCTTTGGTTTCTTTGAGTTGCGAGGTAAGAGGTCTTCTTTAATTTCTTCGAGGGTTGGTGGTTTTTCGCCTCTGGCCACAGCGGCAGCAGTAGCAGCTTCTAGTGCCAATCGCCTCTTTTTGGTCATGGATACCTTGCGCACCTTTTTTGGTTCATTTTCGGATGATTGCGCTGTCAATGAGATTTTGCGTTTCTTGGACTTGCCAGCTGGGGTGCTCATCAGATCAAGGTCAGATTCAACGTAATCTGTCTTTGGGATGTCCTGTTGCGCCGGTGCTTTTGTGCACGTAGATTCTATGTGAAAGGCCAGCGCAGTCTTCCAAAAAGGTCTTGCGCAGTAAGGGCATATTCTCATGTCCAGGCTCGACTTCAGCGGATGGATAGTATTTAGCAGGACTCTATCTTCACAGCTAACCACCGGTGCCGAAGGATGTCTTGAGCCTTCTTGCAAGTGTGCGTCTAAAACAATTAGTTATGGATAAGTTCTCTCTAAAAATTCTCTTTGAATTTTTATTAGGATGGCTTACCGGACTCTTCAAGCATTTTAGCATATTCCATCCAATTTGAAGGTCCGTCCAACTCTTCCGTGTCGGCCGCGGAATCGACTATATTGGGGCTGGCATTTTTTAGTGGGGACGACCTAACACGAAAAACAATTTTCTGGGAATCAGACGGATTATCCGCAAATGCTATTGCCAAAAGCTCCTCGGGCGATTTCATAATGAAAGCGACGAAATAAATAAAATTGGAGTAAGAAAATTTTAAATCTGGGCGGTTGTGATCATAAGTGTCGTGTGTCTGGAGTGAGCTACTTGCAGAAGCGATATGGGGAGGATGCGGGATGTTTTGTAAAAAAAAAATTCAAATGCAAAAAAAGGTGCTTTGAGGCAGACTCGTGAGAACTGTTTTAAGTTTTTTCTGCTCTATTTCGACGCAAGGTCTGACCCCGTTGATAAGTTGGGCTGTCAAGATCTTGCTGAATTGTTGCAGAGTTTAGAGGTTGAAAAGTCTCAGCTTTGGGACCATGAAGGGAGCGTCAATAAATTTATCTCGGGTTAGGGATTTTCAGGGCTTGGGATTGCTGTGCGGCTTTCGCAGAATGAGATCATAGAAATGAATTTTTATTATTATTATTTGTTATATGTCAACTGCGGTTTACGTACTCTATAGACGTTAGCAGCCAGCCAGGATACCCGGGGGACCCGAGTCCATTAGTGGTGGTGCTGATTGTCTAAATGGCCTAGACTGTCTAGACGACATTTCCCCTGGAACAGGTTCATCAAAGGATCGCTCTGGGATCGGTGGGCGTTTGGTCACGTAGTGGTTCCAAGCTCTCTCCCGCGCAAGTCGGGCTGCCAGCCTCCTCTCAACGAAGGAGCGCTGCGACTCACGCAGGCTGCGGATGAGCGCCTTATAAGTCCCCA
>JAJMAG010000233.1:0-36814 GCA_030564905.1 Geotrichum fermentans
AGGGCATTCACGCCCCGCGCTTCCAGCGCCGCGTCGTCCAGCACGACCAGCTCCTGCCACGTCAGGTCCTTAAGCGCGTCCGTGTACTTGTGCAGACGCAGGCTCTTGAGCCACGCGCCGATGTCCTGCAACAGCGTCAAGTCGATCTCGTTTGGAGCCGACGACGCGGCAGAGGCCGTAGCAGAGGCTCCGGTCGCGGAGGTGCCGGTTTTCGGAGTGCTGGCTGTGCTCTTGTTGTTGTGCGGTTTGCTCTTGCCCTTGTCTTGGCTTTGGTTTGCGGCTTTAGCTTGTTGACGGTACGGCGACGAGGGATATCCATGCGCGCTGGCTGGGGCGTTGGCATCATATCCCAACCCCATGCCCCAATTGGCAGGGTTTGGTGACAGCAAGCCTTGTAAGGGCAGGTTGTATGCATTGAGGTACGACTGTGCGACCATGGGTGAGTTTGGATAAACCACTTGCTGGCGAACTACTTGCCCACTTGAGTCGTCGTTTTCCTTATCGCGGAATTTGTTAGGCATGCCAGGCTTGCCATCTGCATCGCGACTAAACTCAGACATGGCAGGAGACTTGGGTCCCTTGTAAACATTGTCGTCAACATGATCCAAGGGAGCAGCACTCTTATGGCCCCGCTGGTATTTTTTAACATCTTCATCCAGCACCACTCGCCCATTAACAGTAGACAGAGCTGCCAGCTTCATGGCCGTGGCATTGACTATTTCAGCATTGATCTTAGCCGCAGAACTATTGGCTGCATTGGCACCAGCAAAAGTGGTCGGCAAAGGAGAGAAGATAGGATTCACGGGAGTGTTGGCCATGCTGGCCCAGCTACCAGGCATGTCATAATAGAGGTATTGGGGATCCACATCAAGCAAATTAGGCAGTCCGTGTCCAGGCCCATGCGAGTTTGCTGCTGCAGCCGCGGCTGCCTGCGTAGGCTGGGTTGTGGCTCCACTAATGTTGATGCCTGGAGGCGGAGGGGTGCTGGTGTAGCGGGTAATTGAGGCTCCAATGGACGGCGGTTTAGCATGATGTGGAGATCCCGGGGTGCCAGCAGAAGACAGAGCGACATCAGCCGACTTGGGCCGGCTAATTTCGTCCTGAGTCCAGGGTGTGAGCTCCTGGCGAGTGGGCTGAACTTCCTTTAAAATTGGGAAGTTAGAAGAATCGTAGGAAGGGTTTTCTGGATTTGGAGAAATCAATGCAGCAATAGTGTTGAGGTTGTTCGTGGCAGTCTGGGCAGTGGTGGATCCGTGGTGGCCACCTAGTGTTCTTAGCGGACTTGCCAACAGTCCCGATTGAACGTTAACAGAGGGAGACTGACCTAGGTTGGACATTATGGACGGAGAGTGTTTATGGGCAGCCAAATCAGGACCAGAGCCAGGAGGGGAGGAATTTCGGGGAGCCGCTTTTGGTGTATAAAGATTAGATCCAAAAACGGGGTAGCCCTCCGAGTCCCTGGATGCTTGCTGTGAAAGCTTCGAAGGGGGAGGCTTTTCGCGGGACAGAGAAGGAGACGAAGTGCCCATGTGGCCATATCTAGGAGAAGCAGGGCCATTCATGGGACTGTAGCCAGGAACATGTTGAACAGGGTGTTCAGCCACAGTGGGAGACAAGACGCCAGCGATATTGTCGTTTTTGGCCATTCTCTGTAGAACGGTAATGAAGAATCTGACTTGTACCTACAAATAGTTAGCCTCATGGGGATCAATTGTCAAAAAAGTGAAAAAAAGGGCGTACCTGAGAAGAATCCTGGAGAAGAGCGTAAAGGGCGGCAGTACGCTCACCCATGCTAAGGACATCGAACCACTGTTGAACAGCATTGAGCTCGTCCTTGAATTCCTTGTCCACGTTGACCGAAGCCATTTCCTCCAGGGTGTTTTGATAAATTTCGAGATCAGCCAGCCATTTCTGGGCGACTTGGTCAACTTGGTCCACCTCGCTTGGATTCTGGTCGAACTTGACGGGGTTCTGAAAAAAGATTTCCGACGTTGGCCGTGTCCTGTGGGCAGTCATGGCGACGGAGAAAAGAACGGAGGGTTGAACGGGCTAAGTCGTTTTGGTATATCAAAGTGGGAGGTGAAAAGTGAAGCGTGGATGAATGAAAGGAGAAGAAAGGGAGAAGAACGAGAGAGGGAAGCTAAATTCAAGATGAAGAGTGAATTTGCTTGTCAAAAGAAGAGAAAAACGAGGAGGGACTAGGAGTTGGAGACGAAGAAGAAGTAGGAGAAGAAAAGAATAAGGGACAGCGTAGAGGAGAGTTAACTGTTCAAACTGTGGACAGAAAAAAACTAAAAATGAAACAATAAAAAAAACAGAAAATAATAAAAAGCCAACGTAAGTTGACACTGCAAAAACAAACGATGGAATACAATACAGCGAATTGTATATACAAGTGCAAGTATATCCAGCAGGAACAACATCTGAACTACGCGAGATATTGCAAGATATGAATAGCTATATCAGATCTCTTAACGGCTGGAATGGCCATCTACATAAGAACCGCCATGGAAGCCATCACTGGAACCCACGGAAGCAGTGAAACTTAAAACTAAGTATAGCGGACTTACATGGCAAAAAGACTGGAGGACCCGGCATCGCAGCTGGCAAGTCGTGTTTATTCAAGGGGGTTGCATGCATCGCAAGCTGAGCTTTTTTTTCATTCCGCAGTCGGCGTGCTTAGGCGAGTGTTCAACTAGTGAAGGACGGCGTAGTGAATCTGGAAAAGACGAAGAACAGTAACAAGCGCCTGATAGATCCCCACGCCATTAGGAAAGGCCCTTCGAATTACGCAGTGATCCATGCTAGCTGATTGTCCGTGTTTCACGGTCTGACTTTGTTGGTGAAAGACATGCTGTAAAAGTACTAGAGTGTACTTTACTTTTGGGCCTGTGTGATTTCACAAGCCAAACGCCAATCGCCAATATTCCAACACCTCTCTTCTCTCACCATGCTGCTTGATCAAGCTCTTGCCTCGTCGAGGTTCCTGGCTCAAGGCGCCATGGTTACTTAGCTGCTGCCACCAACGGGGCCCCAGTTGCTTCATGCTGCTCTGTCTCACAGGTACGTTCAACACCCCGCAGACGCTGGGCTCTCGTCGCGCAATGTGCATATGGGCATGTACCTGGCGTTTCAGGGCAGATTTACAGTGGCATGCCTCTCTTGTTCACGTCAAATGCTGTTTACATATTCGATTTACTGCTTGACACGATATCAGCGCTCCTTGGTATCAACGTGAGCTGGGTCTTGCATCTGCTGTTTTATTGCTCAGGAGACCGGCGAGCCTGTGCATGAACCTTGTTCATTGGATCCTTCCAGTAATACCACAGTGGTAAGTGGATGCGCTCTACCGCAGTCGCGTGCCCTGCACGTAAACATTTCTACCGCCTCTTCTACGCGTGAGATGAAGGTTTTTTATTTCATGCGTTCATTTCCACGTGACACGTCATCATTGGCCAGTTGGCGACCCGCATCGGACCCGCCCGGTCTGTGAGAGGCCACAATGACCATGGTGTTCAAATGTTGTTGCTCGTGTCCACAGGCAAGGACACCAAAGGCACTACGCCATGGCCATTGATCACCGTTCATCCATGACTATCATCAATAAACATACATTGCCAGAATCGGCACCAACCTCTCTGAATAACAAATATAATTTAAACTGGAATAAATTTATGATAATACTATCACCGCTTCTGGCCCATTCTCACGACACTCTTGACTTGTCTGGTTGTTCTGCCATCTGCTCCTACTCGACAAATTTCGCTCTTTGCTTCTCGGCATCATCATCCTTCATTACTCCCCTCACTTGCTCGATTTCTTCTGTTTGCGAGGGGTCACCTGGCCTCGGCCGCCAGCGTTGTTGTACCCATACTTCTGCTTCTTCTCGGCAGGCTTGAGGATCTGGAACGAACAAAGCAAGCTCTCGTCTACACTCATCATGGCTCCCGCATTGTCAAACTCACCGCAGTAGTTTGGCGCCGAAAACAGCGTCACCAGCTGGCGCTTCGAAAAGAATTCATAGCCATCCTCAACCACTTGGTGAGCTCGGCAAATAAGATCCATGTCATGCTTTTGCAGGAATCGTGAAACCACGTCTGGTCCAAACGTGAACGACACACCTCGGTCGTTTTCACTCCATCCTGTAATGTCCTTATCAGGGTCAGACCACAGCAGGTCGCATAACAAGCCAATGTCGGGAATGTCTGTAGGTCTCATGACACGGCGAATCTGCTCCATCGAGTTGAGATCAGGAGAAAGACCACCGTGCATAGTAAAGATCTTTTCATCGATAATGGCAGCGATGGGCAAACAGTTGAAACAGTCAGTAAAAGTCTTCCAAAGTTTGATGTTGTATCGTCGTTTGCCTAGAAAAAAAATAATGTCAGTTGACTTTCTATAAAAGGAAACATTCAGGACCATGCAAGGAAAAATAAAAAACTTACACTCGTCGTAGAATCCGTAAATTCGGTTAATGGAAGCACATTCGTGGTTTCCACGCAGGATAAAAAAGTTTTCAGGGTACTTGATCTTGTATGCGAGCAAAAGACAGATTGTTTCTAGTGATTGCTTTCCTCTATCAACATAATCTCCGAGAAAGAGGTAGTTTGCCTCAGGAGGAAAGCCACCGTACTCAAAGAGTCTGAGCAGGTCGTAATATTGACCATGGATATCACCACAGATCTAAAGTAAAAAAGGTTAGCATGAGCGCAATTTCATATTTAGAAAGCTCCGTTGCATGGGAGGCAGAGATAATCAATTGTCCTTGCTATTTGACAAGTGTGAATGGGAATACGCCCACTCCAGTCATGAACAAAGTAGCAACAGCAAGCAATCCTTTGTGGGAGGCATAATTTTCCCCTACTGCCTAGATAGCGTGCGTTCCAAATGCCAGACTTCACTTGCTGGCCAGTAGGGCCATCAACATGTAGCCGGAAGGTCAAAGTTCTTGCCTTACGACAGGCAACTGAAAATTCCCATCAGTGTAGCATTCCACGACCCGCGCAAAAACCAAGAAGGCGTCGGGGAAAAAATTTGAAAGGAGCACCCAAAGAAAAATAAAAAATAAAAAAAATGAGAACCCCCAAAAAAAGAACGCGACTCAGGCGACAAGTAAAAAGCGGCGGCAGTGACGGGAACCAAAATTTGCAGAGACGCCAGCAGCAGGGAAAACAACAAAATGACGGATGGTACATACCTTGATTGGGGCTTCGAGTTCTAGTAATATCGGTTGCTGGATAAAAATCTCTCTAGCTTTGGTACAGAGGAACTGTATTTCATGTTCTAGCAGCTGGACCTGCTTTCCTGGTCTGGAGCCTCTAACCTCCAAAAGTCTGTCCACAATGGAGTCGAGGTCTGCCTCTGGATGATCAGCCATTGGAACGGGGTTATATTACAGGAAGACGAAGGGTGAAAGGGTGGGTTGTGGTAGAGATGGATGTGATGATAATGGTGATTGTGGTCAGATGGGCGGACGTGACGGACTAGACAACGGGATGATCGGCTGTAGGCGAAGTATTGCACGTCGTCGGGTGGAGAGGTTTTAAGAGAAGGAGAAGTTGGAAGGAGAGAAAAAAGGGAGAAGAAGAGGAAACGAGGAGGAGGAGGCAAAAAACAACAACGAAAATCCAGAAAATCATAAGGGAAAAAAACACAAAAAAGCACAAAAAACACCATGAGCATCACAAATCAGTACCAAGAAAAAAAACTTGCACACATTTTACAGATTTTACGGTTTTTATAGCGATGCCACGTCTCTGCCAGGATATTCTTACACCACGCAGCGAGGACGAACAGATAAGTCTAAAGCTTCGTGCGCGTCTCTAGCGACGGCAAAGCAAAGAAACACAAAGCGCGCCCAGAACAAAGCTGCGTTCGCCAGGCAGCGGTATTCAGAAACTGAAGACATGCCGGTCCAAAGCGCCGGCCACAGGCACCACCCGCTCCGAAGCGCGCGTCAAGCCAGCTGCACCCGCTCCGGAAGCCACCAGGGCGTAGATAGCGAAGGCTAGGGTACTGATTACCCGGCGCAGAATTATAGTAATGGGTTACTAATAAAGCCGGGTAGCCCATTGAGCGCCATCCAGGCATTTTTCACCGTCGCAGAGTTGCACAAACACTCAAGTTCGCGGACCAAACGACGGCAAACGGCAAACGAACGAATCAAGCAAAGGCACTCGCACAGTTGTTCATCATGTCGACTTCAGCACAGGCAATCACCATCTACCGCAATATTTTAAGAGCTTGTAACAGGCTTTTCAAAGGTATATCTTCCCCAACAACCTTCATCCTCCTTCATAACCAACCTTCTATCTAGGCGACGAGTATAGACGAACAGCAGCTCTCACAGAGGTCCGTCGCCAGTTCGACGTCTCTCGGTCGATAAAAGACCCCAACGAGATTCAAGAAAAGCTTGAGATCGGCTCAAGTGTCAACATCATGCTCAGACACAACGTTGTTCAAGGAATTCCTTCCGAGTCTGACCCCAACGCGTACAGTAAGTAACTTGATCATCATAAATGTCCTGCGCTCTAGGGTTGTCTAACATGCTTGTAGAACTGCAAATTCACGAAGAGACTGAGCTAGGTGATAACGAAGACATTATGAAAAACTCAAATAGGCCTACCACCAATCTAGCGGGCACAGGTCGCTGCTGCTCAAGCTGATCAAGCTGATCTCTTCTTTTTTTTTGTTGTATATCATCCCATATTTCAGCAGTCTGTCCTTTTATTATCGACTTGCTGTATGCTGTTAGTTTGTAAATAATTCCATTTCTTTTCACCTTGAGTGGTTCTGAGAGGAGAGCAGCTCTTGTACTATTAACTGTAAGCACTAATTCTATTGACCCTTCTGCACACCCCGTATTGAATTTATGTATTTGGTCATTTGAAGTGCCCGTTGAATGTCTTCTTTGCGGGATATCCGTTTATTGACAAGCTCAGTGTGAGTGATTCACCAGATACCCCAATGCCCAGCTGTGTCGAAAAAAGCAGGCGACGATTCTCAGCGAGCCACTAGACTTGAAGTTATGGAAATTCATTGGCTAGCTTTTTACGTTCATTTGCTAATTGCTGTACTCAGAGAGATTTTGTGCACATGTAGACCTGCTCTTAGATGAAATCAATAGAATGGAGGTTCCAAAAACGCCTCTTGAGCATCGCTGATTGACTTTCCAACAGCTGTAACGGCTGTTATGAAACAGGAAATGCTGCTAGTTGATAAAACGTCTTAATGGCTTTCCAGTAACGTAAGTGGCTGGCATATAATTAGGACGCCGTTGTCTATCTTGCCGTGCAGTCTGAGCGAGCGTCTTTAGCTCGTAGTCAACATTTAAAGTCAGTAGAAATCCTGCAAAGCCGACGAATTGCACGCATTGTACGCATTATTGGCATCTGGAGATTTACAACCTCACAACCTTCTTTCTTTCTCGTCACCCATTACTCACCAACACTTGAAAGCGACAAACAACAACACCCGCCATACTACTGGTAATCTTGAAACCTCTCATATTTTACATGTAGAAACATAGTCGATTCGCAGCATTTCGTTTCCAATCACCCTCCGTTTGCTCCCATATCTACCCACAACCCTCCTTTCTCTCGCCTCTTTCCAATCCTTGTTCCCCCCCTGCCGACCCTATGACCGATGAATCATACTCCAGCGACAAAAGCCCATATGGGCTCACTAAAGGCGCATCACAAAAGACTTCCGGCATGACCCAAACTATTCGGCACAAACTCAACTTCGTCGACGAGTCTCTCTGGAAAAAGTTTTCGGCTCGTCGCCTCGAACTGATCGATATCATGGCATTGTCGGAAAAGAAAGCCTCCGAGCAGGACGACGACATCACTGGAGTCGCCGACCGCCTTAGATGTGAGTACGGATATCCATCTGATACTCTCGCAGACTTTGAACGTCTCGTACGTGCTGGCATCCAGTCGGTTAGACGCAACAGGAAGCGTATACCAAAGTCGAGAGGCCATACCGCTCAACCTGATTACACACCCAAGCACAAACCAAGATCAAGTACTGCTCAGCAACCTCGATTGCAAGATGAAGACATGGACACAGATGCTCAGTCTCCTACTGATAGATTTTCGTCCCCCGTGGACTCTTCGCTCTCTATTGCTCCCCATAATGACGACAGAAACCTTCCACAACGAGCTGACACCGAAATGGCAGATTCTGGGCCAGAAGAACCAACTTTTAGAGACCGGATATCAATCAGTGCACTAGTATCTCCCTCAGCTCCCCCTGTAGAACTTACCAGACGAGGAGAGTCATATTCTCCAAACTCGCTTCAATCAGTGCCTAGCCCTGATCGTCACGTCACTCCCACTTCATACATGCATCGCAAACCGTTACATGCGGGAGTCACAAACGGCTCCCGTAGCGTGCCGGTTTCAGAATCATTTACTACTGCCCTGGAACAGCTGGTATCTCTTGTCGAACAACTACCTCATGCAAGCACATACAACCAGGAGTCTAGTAACCTCGAATATCTGGGATTTTCAGTTCTTCACACTGCAGCCACGCTCGCTGTCCAAAAGAACAGGATTCCCCCGAATAAAGACATTTCTCAGTTTGTTAACACTGTACTGCTTTCAAATAAAGTCCTGCAGTCTGTTTCATCGGCTCTACCTGCGCTCCATTTCTTTTCCTCGGAACAACAGCATGTCGAAAATATCAAGCTCAAAGTAGCTGCTTGTGCCACAAGCTTCGGCTTTGACCTCATTATTCGCACTTTGTGCACGGTCTTAACGGAAATGATGAATGCAGGACACCTAGCAGATGGGCAGCCGTTTGATTTCTTCGGCTCTCGCAGCATTCCAGCAAGAGACAAAAACTCGTCAATTCCAGCACCTGGGCCCAACTCACGCAGCGATCTCCCTCCAGCAGTGCGCATGCCTTCACCGGTGCCTTCCTCTGTTGCCAGTTCTTCTGGCGGAACCTCCGTATGTGGGGTATCTGCAGCGGCACCTAGGATCATTCCAGTTACACTGAGGTTTTTTTCGCAAAAGCTAGACTTTACATACGCTCCAGGCACGTCGACACCTCCTACTATTCCCGAAATTTTGGACAATGGCAAGAATGCATTCCATATTTTGGGAGACAATAAAGTGATCAAGATTCGCAACTTGAACCTGGGAGGCAAGGTTATAGAAACGGATGGGGAGTTGGCAGAGGTTTTTGAAACATCACGCATAGATTTGGAATTATACTTCCCCGTATTTGAATCCTCATCCGACTTCAAAACGCTCCCTCCCATATCAAGCGTCTCGTCGAAACGGCGCGAGTCTGGGCTGCGTTTTCAAGAAGTGCTCTAGTAGCATAGCTATTTATATTTATTCGTTTATTCTGTTTACATCTATTTATTACTGTATTGATTATTTCAAACTTTTTTGAGCTTTAAAAGTACAATATTTATTCCGATCTTTAATGATATTTCTGGAATGCCTTCGCTGTTCGTTTCTCAGGTCCTGCTGTATCAGATGGATGACATAACTTGATACCAACCTACAGCGAGACCTAAATTGTCCCTCGCATTCACCCCTCAACTTGAACCCAATAAAAATTTAGCTACGCGTTCTTTTGCGCCAACAAGGACCATCGAGAAATTTCAACGGCTGGAGATGCTTAGAAGCGTACTTTGTAGGAGCTGAGACCGTTTGAAATGCAACGTGAAGGGGGAGTTCGAATCCATTTTTAACATCAAGTTCCTGCATTAGTATGCGATCTGCCACTCTGACAACATTTTTTATTTGGATACTGAATACAGTATACTGTATATTCCCCTTTTTTTTTTTCCTGTAGCCAACTTTTCTTCATTTGATATATATTCACAGCCCATGGGCCTTATTTATTTGATCTTTAAACTCTCCTTTTAGAGGGTTCTCTCAAAATATTCTTCTGTCTTACTCTTTTACTTCATCTGCAAGGGCAATTTAAACTTCAGCATGGCACTTCCGCAAAACCTTTCCCCTCTCGAACTCCTAGCCCAACGGTCGCGAAATCTGGCTACTCGGCTCCAGGATCCAAACACCACAGCTTCTGGCAATGGCAAATCTCCTCTTTCAAAGACTGATTCACAGCATTCACCTCCTGTTTCGCGTAAAGAGAACGATGATGATTCGGTGAGCACAGACCTCAGCTACGATGACGAGTACTTTGATCAAAACTCAAAGACGTCATCCAGGGACAGTTATTGTGACGTTTCAGACGGGGAAGTTAAATCTCAGATAAACCGGCCAAGACACAAGCAGTCAACAGCATCTATTGGCAGCATTCTAGGGGATTTTCGGCTCTCGACGTTTTCCATTATTGACAAAGAACTACACGACGATGCTAGCATTCGACAGCGCCACAGCACTTACAACTCACATGCCCATGATCACTCCGCAATCAACAGAAATTCCCACCGTATGAACAGTGCGAGCCACGTCGAATACAGGCCGACACAGGACGCACGTGGAGTGGGCTTGGCTCGTCCACAGCAACCTCGTTCTCAGTCGGACAGCTACGCCCACCAACAAAGGGTATCTGGCATCTTCAATAGCCATTCAGGGACTGATAAAAATCGATCGCCGCACATGAAGTCTGAGAGCAGCTTATTACCTTCGCAGACTTTGAACAGGAGAGTTTCAAATAGCAGCTCCAGAAGCTCACTCACGTCAAGTACCGGTGGCCATATCCTCCCTACACACTCATTTGAACAAAATGATGAGTTCCGAAGTAACAGATACAGTGAATCTCATGCCCGTGCATTACATATTCCTGCTACCCCTGGGGGGCAAGTTTTTCATGCGGAGTATGTGACCCGTCCCAGTTCATATTCTCCCGTCCACTCTAAGGACAGATCACAAGGACCGTTAGCGCGAGGAAGTTCGGTATCATCTCGCAAATCATCTGCAGGAGGTCTTAGTGATTCCCGGTCAGTCTCTAAATCAACAGCTTCTCACAATCCTGAAAATGACTCCTTTGAAGCTTTGGAAAAAAAGCGGCTAAACAATACTCTCAACTTAGAGGAGCACGTTTCTTTGGGCATATTTTATCATGAAAAGGGCAACTTGCGTGAGTCGTCTTACCACTGGCAGTTTGCAGCCTTCCAAGGTGAGCTTACTGCCATGCTTTTGTACGGCTTGGCTCTTCGACATGGATGGGGTATCCGACAGAACCCTGGTGAGGCTGTCAAGTGGCTACGAAAAGCAATTGGCCCCACGATTGACAATAAGTCCTTAGAAGACGTACTGAATAGCGATGTGACGAAAAACATCCAAAACGAAATTTTCAAAGCGGCATCGTCAGAGGAAGCAGCACCGGGGGGACCGAAAAAGGTCAAAAAGGCTCAGGTGGCGCTTGCGCTATACGAGCTAGGCATGTGCTATCTCAACTCATGGGGAATTGAGAAGGACGAGGATATGGCTTTACGCTGTTTTGAAGTTGCCGGCAGCATGGGTGACGTCGACGCGCTCAGCGAGGCTGCCGGTCTCTGGATGCACAACGGCCCGAAAGGACGTAAAAAGAATTTAATACGCGCTGCCAAACTTTACCGAACTGCTGGTGAGAAGGGCGCAAACATGGTGTCTAATAGCTGGATCTACAAAGACAAGTACATGGGGGAAGAAAAGAAGAAGGGCAAAAAGTAGGCAGCCGTGCCAGGCTCGTCTAGATCTAAGTTTTATAAGAAAGACATGCATTGTATAATTGATAGAAGCTCTAGCAAATTTTTTAGAAGACCTCGATGGCACATGCAGGTTTCTATTGATTAATTTCATCAACCAGGTGAGTTGCGATTTATATTTCTATAGTTTACTTCTGTTGTGCATTTGTATAATGCATTGGTGATACACACCTTGAATAGTGCCGCGCTTGGCTTAAAACAATGACCCTATCTGACATCCTATGACAAATGATTAGTCACTATTAGTCAGATATTTATTTTATAGCTTACCCTACTTAGTGCCACCCTTTCAATTTTCAGATTACTGCTTTTTCTACGCTGTAGCATGAATATCGATATTGCCATGTGGTATTGGCTACCCGGCCTCAAGTAATATGACTCTTCTGCACTTATTTATCAGCAATTCTTATGACTCAGCGATTACCCATATTTCACTCTTGTATCACATAAACACCTTGAATCATTTTTTCCCTTTTCTGTATGTTGATTCTTCAGAAATCAGAATCTTTTTCTTCTTTTTCCTTCCCCCTCAATATCTTCATTGATAGATATCGTTATCGTTTCTTGATCTCCATCAAAGTAAGTTACTAACCGAAAATCTCAGCTCGCACTTCTAACCTTCTCAGCAATGGACTTTTCCAAGTCTGAAGAAGAAATCCTCAAACTCTGGGACGAGCTGGACGCTTTCCAGACGTCCCTCAAGCTATCGGAGGGCAAGCCTGTCTTCAACTTTTACGACGGTCCACCTTTCGCCACCGGTACCCCTCACTATGGACATATCCTTGCTTCCACCACCAAGGACATTGTCCCCCGTTACGCACACATGACGGGTCACCACGTCGAGCGCCGATTTGGTTGGGATACCCATGGTCTTCCTGTAGAGCACGAGATTGACAAGAAGCTTGGAATCACTGGAAAGGATGATGTCATGGCTATGGGAATTGACAAGTATAATGCAGAATGTCGCGCGATTGTCATGAGATACGCTTCTGAGTGGAGATCTACCATTGGCCGCATGGGTCGCTGGATCGACTTCGACAATGATTACAAGACCCTCTACCCCACCTTTATGGAGTCTATCTGGTGGGTTTTCAAGCAACTTTTCCAGAAGAACTCGGTATACAGAGGCTTCCGTGTTATGCCATATTCTACTGGATGTACTACTCCTCTTTCCAACTTTGAGGCTCAGCAGAACTACAAGGATGTTCTCGATCCTGCTATCACTATCGGATTTCCTCTTGTGGATGATCCTAATACCATGCTTGTTGCTTGGACTACCACTCCATGGACCCTCCCCTCCAATATCGCCCTTTGTGTACATCCCGACTTTGAATATGTCAAGATCCATGATGAGAAGACTGGCAAGAATTACATTCTTCTTGAGTCTCTCTTGACTACGCTTTACAAACACCCCAAGAAGGAAAAGCTCAAGGTTGTAGAAAAGATCAAGGGTTCTGATCTTAAGGGCCTCAAATATGTCCCTTTGTTTAACTACTTCTACGAGCAATTTAAGGATGCCGGTTTTGTTGTCATCACTGCCGACTACGTCAAGGCTGATTCTGGTACTGGTATTGTCCACCAGGCCCCTTCTTTTGGTGAAGAGGATTACGCAGCAGCCACTGCGAACGGTATTATCAACGAAGAGCGTCTTGCTCCCAATCCCGTTGACGACTCTGGCAGGTTCACTGCTGAAGTCACCGACTGGGCTGGTGTGTACATCAAGGATGCTGAGCGCAAAATCATTAAGCATCTTAAGGAAACAGGCAATCTTCTTGTTGACGCCCAGATGATGCATAGTTACCCATTCTGCTGGAGATCAGACACCCCTCTTATCTACCGTACTGTCCCTGCTTGGTTTGTCCGTATTAACGAAATCATTCCCAACATGCTTAAACATATTGAGGGATCCCATTGGGTCCCTAATAACATTAAAGAGGGACGTTTTGCCAATTGGATTAAGAATGCTAGAGACTGGAATATTTCTAGAAACAGATACTGGGGTACTCCCATTCCCCTCTGGGCTTCTGAGGACTACGAAGAGATCGTTTGCATTGGATCTATTGCCGAGCTTGAGGAGCTTTCCGGTGTCACTGGTATCACCGATCTTCATCGTGACTCAATTGACCACATCACTATTCCCTCGAAGAAAGGCAAGGGTGTCCTGAAGCGTGTTGAGGAAGTCTTTGATTGTTGGTTCGAATCTGGTTCCATGCCTTATGCTTCCCAACATTACCCCTTTGAGAATGCTGAAAAGTTCAAGGCTGGATTCCCTGCCGATTTCATTTCAGAGGGTCTTGACCAGACTCGTGGTTGGTTTTACACTCTCCTTGTTCTTGGAACACATCTTTTTGATGTCTCGCCATTCAAGAACTGTATCGTTTCTGGTATTGTTCTTGCTGCGGATGGTAAGAAGATGTCCAAGAGACTTAAGAACTACCCTGACCCCAACTTGGTCATTGACAAGTACGGTGCCGACGCCCTTCGTCTGTATCTCATCAACTCTCCTGTTTTGCGTGCAGAGCCTCTGAGATTCAAGGAAGAGGGTGTGAAGGAAGTTATCTCCAAGGTATCGCTTCCTTGGTGGAACTCTTACAAGTTCTTTGAGGGCCAGGTTGCCCTGCTCAAGAAACTCAATGATATTGATTTTGTATACAACCCCAAGCTCCTCTCTGACAATGTTATGGATAAATGGATTCTTGCAAGTCTGCAAACACTTATTGGATTTATTCATGCCGAGATGAAGGAGTACCGTCTCTACACTGTTGTTCCTGGCCTTTTGAAACTCATTGATGATCTTACTAATTGGTACATTAGACTTAACAGATCTCGACTAAAGGGTGAGAACGGCGTTGAAGACGCTACGAAAGCACTCAATACATTATTTGAGGCTCTTTTCGTTCTTGTTCGTGCCATGGCCCCTTTCACCCCCTTCCTGTCTGAAACCATTTATCAGAAGATCAAGCAGTTCCTTCCTGCGTCGTACCATCCTGAGGACGACCGTTCCGTTCACTTCCTTAGCTACCCAGAAGTTAGAAAGGAGCTTCAGGACGATAAGACCGAGTTGGCCGTCAACCGTATGCAAAAGGTCATTGAACTTGGCCGAAACATCCGTGAACGCAAGACCATTGGCCTCAAGGTTCCTCTTAAGACCCTTATTGTCATTCATCACGACAAGGAGTACCTTGCTGACGTTGAGTCACTCAAGAAATACATTATTGACGAACTCAACATTCGCGATCTGGTTCTTACTTCCGAAGAGGCTGCCTATGGTGTTGAGTACATTGCTCAAGCCGATTGGTCTGTCCTTGGCCGAAAGCTACGTGGTGATATTGTCAAGGTTAAGAAGGCTCTGCCTAATCTGACTTCTGAGCAGGTGCAGGGTTACATGACTGACAAGAAAATTGTTATCGAAGGTATCGAGCTTGTTGAAGGCGACCTTACTGTCGTTCGCGGTTTGAACGCCTCTGCGATGGCTGCTGGCCAGGAGTTTAACACTGACCAAACAGTATTGGTTATTATGGATACTCACATTTATGAGGATCTGAAGACCGAAGCTAACGCTCGTGAGTTTGTTAACCGTGTGCAGCGTTACCGTAAGAAACTTGGACTGCAGCCCACCGACGATGTGCAAGTAGAGATTGATCTTGTTAAGGATCCTATTGGCCTTAAGGACTGCTTGTCGAAGCATTCTGAGCTGCTGGATAAGTCATTGCGACGAGAGCTCAAGCAGTTTGGAGAGAGTGATGCTTCATGTGAAGTGCTTGGTGAAGAGGAACAGGAGATTGGCGAGGCTATTTTTAAGCTTAGAATTCTTAAGTTGTAGAAAAGTACATGTAGTAGAAGTTCAATGTAATATGTAATACAAACAAATGCTAAAGAGTATTTATGAGATGTTAGACATATCTGGAATTTAACAATGTATAATAAACTAATTATTTATTATTATTATTTGTTATATGTCAACTGCGGTTTACGTACTCTATAGACGTTAGCAGCCAGCCAGGATACTAAACATTTCCTTCAGTGATAATTTTTAGTGACTGAAAATATGGATGCGTCAATGTTTTTTAAATGAACGATATTAGACTTTAAAGGCTTTCTTTCTTTTTTTGAAATGGGATAATATTTGGGCACGCAGATGAACTCGCTCAATAAAATATGGAGAAAAGCCAGGCAGATAAGTGAACAGCAATAAGTGTAGATGGCGTGAGCATATCAGGAGGACGGAGTCAGTAGCTACCTAGTCTTGGAAGACGACCTGGTAATGAAGCGGTCCAAGTAGAGCAAGAAAGGCCAGGTCAAGAGCTGAAGAGAAAAAAAAAAGTAGTCTAATGAAAGTATAGATATTGTTCGTACAGTACACATACACGTACACATGTAGGCACAAGACGTGTGTGGAAAATCTTCGGACAGCCGGTCGATTGAAACTCCGGCTTTCTATCTGCAACTAAAAAGCGCTGTATCTCGCAAGCCTTTTAAGTCTGCAAGAAATAGTATATACAGGTGTATTTGAACTCAGGAAAACTCGAGCTAAATTTCGAATCATGTAAGTTAATACTTAGTATGCCCACCTTACCACCTCAAACCTCCATGACTGCGGTTATCGATCCTATCAGGCATACTCACAACCAATTTCTGAAAGTAACTCTGATAAGTCTTGTCCGGTCGGAATGTTAATTAGCCCCTTTAGATTGGGAGAGTTACCAGGGTCATGCCTTCCCTGGAATTGTCGAGTTTGAGAATGTAATCCCAGGTTTTCTTTGAAGTGTGAAAAAAATGATGTTGAACGACTAGTCCTTTTTTGATTTCTTCATTTTTTCAATCGATCAATCAATGGTCAAATAACAGGACTTACAGATGCTTGACGTCGGTATGTTTCACGAGATACTCTTTCATTGGGAGCACACCATTTCCAGATCTTGTATGATGGGTAATAGCCCCACCTAGGCTAGACCAGCATAGGCTAGACCATCAGAGCCACATTCCTTGATTTGAAATTTGCCGAAAACTGCAGTTTAGATATTTCTCTTCTGCTTTTCTTAGGACATTTCTTTCGTCACAATTCCAGATTTAGGCACACTAGTTTTGCCGTTTTGCTTGCATTATTCAATTGTTCAGTTTCAATGCTTCTGGTACAAATGCAAAATATTTCTAATAACTGGCCTTCTATGCTAAATCCCCTTAATCTTTGATGAGAAAATCTCTCACAAGTATCTCTTCACGCTGTCTGCTTTCATTTGTAGGTCAGCAATTCACCAACTCCTAAAGAGACATGGTCCGATCTTGCTTAATGTACCTTACAAATGCTCTCTCTTTTATCGATTCGATAGGCTCGTGTTTTATTGCAACCTGGGTTGGTATCTGCCTCTGTGCGACCCATGTTGGCGCGTTTTTTAATCGCAGTGTAGGGTACTTTGAAGCGTTCTACGCAAGAGTCTAGCAATTTCTGCAAACCTTCGCATTTATTTGCACCTAAGTAAATTATTACTGCGATTTCTGGAGACGACAAATAGTTTCAGTGCCTCTTTGTCAAAATTAGTTGGTTCTAGTTGATAAATATATGTACAGGTATACAAGATAGAGATCGGGTGGGGTGTTCCAAACTTGTGCAAAAGAACTAGGGAGAAAAAAAGTAGTACTTGTGAGGGAAAGAAAAGATTGCTACCGCGGGTATCTATGGTTCTTGTAGACCTTGGGCAATTATGCCTTAAAACAGATCAGATGACGTTCAAGGCATCAAGACAGAAGCTTCAAGTAGAAAATGAAGAAAAGCGCAATCAGAAACATAGACCTTCATTTTCCTAACATTTGATGCATTTTGACGCAAACTCGAGCTGAGAGACACTTGAGAGATTGAACGATAAGTGAGCGTTTGGCACTTTTAAATTACTCGAGCTTTTACCTTGAAAACTTTAAGCACTCAAGTTTATTTTCATGGAGAATAGGCGCCCGGGGATTCAGCCATGTTGTGACTAACGAGTTGGCGATTTAGTGGAAATCTTCTGTCTTAGCACAGCTATGGCAACTGGCGCTAAATCTATAAGGAATGTGTTTTCAAGTCAATGTCTTAGTAAAGTACACTAGTTCAATCAATAAATCAATCAATATTTTTTTTTCCCGGTCAATCGGCTATAACGCTAAATAATGGAGGATTGGCATGCACGAATAGTATGATGTGAGACACTAAGAAAAGCCGGCCGATGAAGCTTAGGACAGATGATCGTCTAAGACTCGTGTGTGATTCTGCAAAGACTTGCACTGTTGAGCTTAATTGGCGAGTTTAGGAGGCGAGAAAGCTACCATTGGAGGGAATTCGAAAAGAACTAGCTAGCTATTAGCTTATTGCCAATGGAATGTTAAGCTCTCGAAGTATTAGATTCGAATCAACCTCTCAAGAACTGAGAAAGGGATTCACATGATTACGATAGAGCGAATTCGACGGAAACTCCTGATTCTTGTACTGACATCTTGCAATGTTAAATTCTTAGTCGCATTTTTCCTACATTAGACTACATTCCTGTCAGCATTATTACTACCCTTGTCATATTATTGTTTTTTTATCAATTTGAATGTATTGAATATTTTGTTATATTTGTTATCTTAACCGGAATTCAACTAGACGTTTTCGAAGCCAGATAAAACCTCCAAGCGATTGGAGTTCGTTAGGGGTGCTGGTGGCCTGCCATGGTTAGTTGAGATGGCATTTTCCCTCGGATTGGGCTTTCAACGGACCCTTAAGAATTTCTCTGGAAACTGTAGCACATTGGTGACGTATTGGTTCCATGTTTTCTCTTATGCAAACCTGCCGAGCTGCGCACTTCAGACGATTGGGCCTGTTGCAGAAAGCGGATGAATGTTCCATGGACCCTCTTTGCGCATGAGGTCTCCGTGCTAAAACACCAAGCCTAGAGCTAAAACTTGTCTCCAAGAAACGCTGTATTTTTGCAACTTGCCCGACTTCTTCTCTTTGAGGACGTTCAGAGGATTGGCGCTGTAATGACGCCCCAATAACGTAGTATTTCTCAACGTAGTCTTCGTTAATAGTGTAATCAGTGCGTACGCGATATCATCGCCAAGTTTACCGACCACTCTCTCACCACTGAAGGAGCGACTACTGTTTTTATTCGTTTAAACAAACAAGTCGCTACGGACGTTGTAGCGAACGTTTAGCGGCGAGTGTACTTGCTCTCTCTAAGCTTGTCCACGTTTGCGGACGTCGTCCTTAAATCTTTATGACTAAAAGGCGGAATACATACAGCATGTACTACATTCATTCCAAGGTCCAGATCCCGATGAGCTAACGTTGCATGCTATAGCTCAAGTCCAAATGTTGTGAGCGTTGGAATTCTTGAGCCTTCAACTGTTACCATCACTCGGTTGTTATGCGTCCTTATGAACACATTGTGCACATTGTACTGCGCGTACATACAGTATATACATACTCACAAGTACTCAATTGTGCTAAATATAACCGCTAGTTGACCAGCATGAATTCAAATACTAAATCGAATAGGCCTTACATATTTGGCGAAGCCTTGAAGCCTTGAATGATGAGGGCGGACTAGCTGCTAGCGCTAACGGTTGCGCATTAATAGAAAAGTTTAGCAAAGAAAATGTTCCTCCTATAAACTGGTATGTATACGTACGTGCATCAAACAATAGTACACATGTGGTATCTTTTGTAGCGTCTTGCACTCCAAGTTTGTGAAGCGAGAATTCTTGGTTGTAACGCTAAAAACGCAATTCTTCGGCGTTACCACTAACGTCGGAACTTTGAATGGCATCCGTGATACGCCAGAAGGTACGTGGAACGGGCCACTTGAAAATTTCTCATCTGGCGCTGTGGAATTTAAATTGAATCAGATGACGGCGCCATACTAAATACTACTACTACTGAGACAGTGAAAAATTATTGACTTGCTTCAAATGTTTGCTTCAACGGCCCAAGCGTTGCTATCAAACAGGCCTAATGGTAGAATTGAGTACATGAGTGTAATATGAGGAGCACTAGTAGTCAGCGCTTAAGGTCAACAACGCACTATGTAGACATGCCATATAGTTATGACGCGATCAGAGAAAAAACATGATAACAAAGACAGCACTTGCAATGAATTTCAAGCAAGGCGACTTGTGGTATAATGGCATTTGAATGTTTGTGAAACAATGACCACTCGAAGTGGAGGCCTAGAACCTTTTTTCCATGAATGTGCGCATTATTTCGGTCTCATTCAATGTTCAACGGTGGCCGCTGTGCTCTTTAGAAATAAGTTCATGGAAGGCAGTTCTTAAAGTTCCACCTGGATTTAACTTATTAGTGGGACACAGAAATCATATATATACATGTATATTGGAAGTTGAAATGAATTGAAATGTGATTCTTACTGTTTCATCGGTACAAACTAATGCTGTTGAAAAATCATTGCAGCGAATTTGGTGAAGCCAAGCGCTCCTGATATTATAAGGGCTCTTGAAATTTTAGCAGCCTTAGCAGTGCCATCAATTTAAAATTTGAGCGATTGAAACAAGCGAGGCCGTGCTACATGTGTCTTTGGACAACTGTGTGATCAAAGTTACACACATGGTTGGCCATGGCTTGGCGAGTGATTCAAGTGCCATAATGCGATATGGACGTTTGTGGTTGGCAAAAAGCAGTGAATATTTGTACTACGACTTACAGGCGGCCAGTTGTGTAGCTCCATTGGCGGTTCCACTAGTGTCATGATTCTGTAGAAGATGTGGGTCACTTTATTAACGGGGACCACGTCCTTATTTACTGGTGTGAACGGGGACTGCAAATATTTCTTTGATCAGCGTGCACTTGAGACTTGAAGTAAAACTGAGACATGCGCGCCAATACTACTCGGTCTATAGTATAGCTTTGTGGAGGGTATCACGAAGGCTTGAACAAGGCTTGAACAGCGCTCTTAGAACGAATGCATGAACCTGGCGTTTGAATTTCAATTTACGCGTAGCGCGCTAGTGTTTGCGAATTCGCGATATCGCGAAAACCACCGACGTCTTTCATGCCAAGGCGTCGACCAGAGCTGATCACCGCCGCCGCCGCCGCCTTGTTGCATGTGCGCGTTTCCACGCCTGGGAGCGTTCAAAGAGCCTTGAAGCTGCCGTGTGGCACTGGGTCCTCCAGCGTACATCTGAGACCTTCCCCTTAGGTGCTGGATGGGCCGGAAAAAAAAAAGGATTCTGCGCAAGAGCGAAAACGGCAAATCCCTTGCAGGTGCATGCCCAGGGTAAACAAGACGCATATGCGCCGTACGCGGTCCCCACGCGTCGACAGCCTTGAGCTGGCGGCACATAGATATCTCGATGATCATACATATTGATGGACAGTGATCAAAACACACAAAGACACGCGCGTAGGTGGGTGGCTGGCAACAAGATTGCTAACACAGCTGAAGGACCAGCGGTGGGCATAGCGTGTGGCTGGACATAATAACGCGCACACACACAGGATCAACACAAAGAACCAAGATGAGCTCTCCATGTACTCGAGGCCTTTGAATCTATAGAGGATCACATAGATCAATTGATGTTGACATGGACTCTCCCACGCGTGATAAATGTCGGCGACAGAAAAAAAGGCACCGCCAAGATTTTCATATCCAGTCAACATTTGAAGTCCAGATGTCGATCCTGCTGGAATACACATGCTAATGCATACGGGGCGCAGATTGAGTGCAGAAGGAATGCATAGGGTGCATACACACAAGATGAGACCGGCCGCGGACGTAAATCTCAAGTGCTGCCTGGTATGAGTATTTTTGCTTTTTGTTTTGCTTTTTTTAGGCCACCCTAAGCTGCGATTAGAGTTTGGCTACATACATACATCGCCATATATATATTCATATGTGTGGGCTCGAAGCGCTACTATGTATGTGTAGCCTTTGCTAGCGGCTGGTACCTTACCACGTATGTATACGAGGCATGTGTATACATGTGTATTGAGGATATCAATTATTATTACCTTTTATTTTTTATTTTTTTTTTTGTACTGGCAAGCCCCACGTTGTAGTGGAGGAATTCGCCCTTCGCCCTCGGATTATCACAAGTTCCACTCAAACGGAACCTTGTATTCTCTCCTTCGCCGGCGTTTCTTTTTTCCGCCAGCCTTGAGCTCTCGATTCGTATCCTTCGTTCATTTTTACATCCCCAATCAACATTTGAATACTACACAATACTGGCGCCAAATTCACGTACTCGAATACTACTCAGAGCATTCGAATGCTACACAACTCAATTCCCCCCATCGATCGCTATAAAACGAGCTCTCCGCCCTCCTTATCACCCTTCTCTCCTCTCTTCTCCCTCCATCTCTCGCTCGCTGACCACTCCGCTCGTTCAAGATCTAGCTTAGCACCCGCGACCGCGTAGCTCCCCTGCCCCACTAATATCCCTGCCGTCGCAATGCTGCCTAAGCTTCTCTCTTTAATTGCTGTAGCCTCCCTCGCTACAGCGAGCCCCATCGTTAGCCCCCTCAAGCCTCGCGACAATAATCCCGGCTTTGACTACGATAACCAAAAGGTTCGGGGCGTAAACCTTGGTGGTTGGTTTGTCATTGAGCCCTTCATCACTCCTTCTCTCTTTGAGGCTTTTGATCCTTCTAACATCCCCGTTGATGAGTACCACTACACCCAGTTCTTGGGCAAGGACGAGGCCCAGTCGCGTCTCAACGCTCATTGGTGCTCCTGGTATACGGAATCCGACTTTAGCGACATCGCTTCCTATGGCCTCGACCATGTAAGAATCCCCATTGGCTACTGGGCTTTTACTCTACTTGATAACGATCCCTATGTCCAAGGCCAAGAATACTATCTCGATCAAGCAATTGGCTGGGCTCGTAACTGTGGCCTCAAGGTCTGGATCGATCTGCATGGCGCTCCGGGCTCTCAGAATGGCTTTGACAACTCTGGTCTCCGCGACAGCTACGATTGGCAAAATGGCAATAACGTTGAAGTCACTCTCCAGGTTTTGGAATATCTAGGTCAAAAGTACGGAGCTCCCGAATACTCTGACGTTGTAACCTCGATTGAGCTTCTTAACGAGCCCTTGGGAACTGCCCTTGATATGGATGGCGTCAAGCAGTTTTTCCTCAACGGATACCAAACTGTCAGAGGCCAGTCCCTTAGCGTGGGTGTCACGTTCCACGATGCATTCATGTCCAACGGATACTGGAACGGCTTTTTGGCTCAGCCTGATGCTTACTTCACCATTCTTGATCACCATCACTACCAAGTCTTCTCCCCTGGTGAGGTCTCCCGCTCCATTGACGAGCATATTGCTACTGCTTGCCAGATTGGATGGGACACTCGCTCAGAAAGCACCTGGAGAGTCGTTGGTGAGTTCTCTGCTGCCTTGACTGACTGTACCCAATGGCTGAACGGCGTTGGCAAAGGTGCTCGCTACGACGGATCCTTTGAAGGCTCTTGGTACGTTGGTGACTGTTCTAACCGCTGGAACATTGACACCTGGTCAGATGCAGACAAGGCCAACTCTCGCCGCTTCATTGAGGCTCAACTCGAGGCCTATGACCAGGGCACTGGTTGGATTTTCTGGACCTACAAGACTGAGAACTCTATTGAGTGGGACTTCCGCAATCTCGTTGGAAATGGCATTTTCCCCTACCCCTTCGACGAGAGACAGTATCCCAACACTTGTGGTTTCTACTAATACTCTCACGACCCTACCACATTTCGCACCCTCTCTCGCCTTTCCCTTTCTTTCTCCTGACTTATTTATTGCACCTATAAGGAAGACTAGAGTCATCCATTTTTTATGTATTTTTTTTCTTCTACACGTCATATTATCTCTCTACCGTTATTAAATTATAATAACCAGTTTTTATCTTCTTCAAACACCAGTTGACGATTCTAATGCGCTTTGCTATCTAAATGATTTGAATTCTTCCATGTATATCGTATTTTGTAGTGTCACTGATGCAGTCAGTGCGACTGTTATAAATGGTGGGTATACGTGCTCTTCTTCTTCACGAACATGCGTCTGCGTTCCACCAAGGCCCATTTCGCGGTCCTGAATCACAAAACTGACTTTTTGCATGAACGGGACCATGACATCATATATAATATTTTCTCCATTTTCGCTTCGTCTAGAGCTCTTTGAACGAATTCCGCTAGCTTCAGATGTTGGTACTTTGAAACAACGCCGAGCCCCCTGCCTGCCAAATACTACTACTTGATACTACTACATCACTCATACTACTACGTCCTAATGCTACTTCTACATTCTCACTCTCTACATCGTTCATCGCCTTACAACGTAGAAATAACACTTGAGCTTTATGGTTGAAATCCCGGACTGCCCGGAATTAGCATCGATCGCGCGGCATATGTATACACAGCCCATGATTTGCAATGTATCATTGGTGCTCCAGTAAGTGTCGCCAATTTCTTTACGTACACATGGTTTGCATTCATATGCAGCTGAGCCGTGCACTCAAGCCCCCATACGTGTATTTATCGCGAGTTATACGTGTATACTTCACGTCAACTAATTGCAGCTGCTCAAAAGCTAGCCTTACTCGGCTTGCAGGTTGACATGCGTAGACATGTGTATACATGGCGCATCCTCCGCACTCAACATGTGCAATGACATTTATTTCAGAGATTCCACGACTCTCATATTAGAATTAAAGTACTCGCTCATTCGCTTCATATTTATTCATGACGCCTTTGCAGAACTAATTACAAACGCCCAGTGCTTTTTAATGTACGCAACTCGTTCCTGGTCTAATATCAGGCCGTCCAACCATTTCAGCTCGGGACCCGCGGACACCAACAGTCCCTGGTAGCCAACGCGCTTGTTGAATCTGTCCTCATCGTACCTCTCAAGCTCCGCTGCGTGGTTCCGGTCGCTTTCAAACCACTGTTTCTGGAATCCTTTTGCCATACTCCTCATATACCACTTGAACTTTTGTTCCTTCCTCGTCTCCTTGGCCTGAGTCCACTCTCGCAGCGTGGTGTTAATGTCGGGATAGAACCCTCTTGTAATGGGATTCTCGCGGAGATCCACCAGTTGAAGATAGCTACTGTTTTTGACAAAGTCCAGGCACTCGTTGATAGAGTCAATGCAATTCTTGTAAAGAAAAACCTGAGCCAGCTTTGGGATCCCATGCAGCGGCGTTAGATCGGTAATATTGTTGAATGACAAGTTAAGTTCCCTGAGGTTGATGGCATGATGTCCAAAATCTTCGGGCAAACTCTCCAATCCTAATCCTGCCAAGTCTAGCTTGCGAAGGTTGAGAAACGGTTCTGCTATAGGGAACTCTCTTATCCCTCCATTACCTATCAGCTTTAAACTTCCCACGTCACATAAACATCCCAGTTCACTGGGTCCTAATGGATCTTTCAGGATTTCCAGGCTGAAGGCGTCAAGGTGTTTTAACATGTTGAAATCTCGGATTTGGAGCTTGGGGTTACTGTCCAAGTACAAGATTTTGAGACTCGTCGATGAAATATCTATACGCCGAAGATGGTTGTTGCGGGCGCAGATTTTGGTTATTTTTGAATCCGGGCTTACTTGTAACTCTTCGAGCTCATTAAAGTCTAGTTGGTTAACACACACACCTATCTTTGTGGATTCATTGATACTCACCGATATCTAATGATCGAAGGGATTTTAAATTTTCTAAATTCTTCACACGCTGAACTCTGTTGTTACTCAAGTTGAGAGTCTGTAACAACGAACATTGAAGGACCTGCCCATCCAGTTCTACTAATTGACCCCCTTGCATACTCAATTGCAGCAGTCCTTCGATGTTGGAAAGGCCGTTTAAATTTGTCATGCGACATCCATCAGCGGTAAGTTTCCGCAAATGAATAAGTTGCGATAGGCATGTAAAAGAGTTGATTGCATTATTTGAAATGTTCAAATAATGAACGTTTGCAAGTCCCCCAAAGTTAGACAAGTTGCTGAGCTTATTGCTACTCACATCCAACTCGGTAACTGTTAAAGGAATGCCTTGAACAACACTCAAGTTGTTATGGGATGCATTCAAAGTTTTCAGCTGCGGGCAAATACTGTCCAACTTCGCTAAGGATTCCAGCCCACTATTAGAAATATCAATCTTGTATAGTTTGTCCCATAGCATTTGATTCGGATACCTATCAGTGAAGGCTTTAACAAGGTACGTCAGGCTGTGGCTGAATGATGAGTCGATTTGAGAAACTTGAGTAACGTCGCCAGTATGAGACCGTGTAATTCCCACTGCTGCCAATATTGGTCGAGCTTCTCTACCTGGAAGTAAAAACGATACTTCCTTGTCAAATGCCCCAGACACGGTAGTCGATCGCGGAGTATCAATCAAACACGATTTAATAGAGCGAAGCTTTTGCTGGAGACTATCGTTCTGCTGGGCTTGATCCTTATTTGAAGGGATGTTCTGCGCTTTTAAACCACTCACTTCTGTTTTTTTTTGACTCTCATTTTCTTTGGAGCGTTGTTCACTTACATCGGCAGAGGCTACATCTTCGCTAAGATCATCAATACCTTGAAATACGTCATTTTCATCCGTGATGTCGGCCATGGATGATCCCCCTTTTGCTTGTGACAATTCGCTCTTACCGTTGCGCCGCCATATGCGATTTTCGGCATCATAATTCATTGATCCAATTTTCTCTGGGATAATGTTCTTGACATCTTCTTGTTTAATAACTGCAATATTTCTCTTGTTTTCATTCAGTTTGGTCGTGACTTCTTTTGAGTGAACAATAACCGAAGATTGGCGATCTGACCCAGGAGCATGACTGCTACCGTTATGACCCACGTATATTGGGCTTTCATTCGCTGGCTCAAACTGAGGATATGCTGGATCCAAGGAATTCGATGTCATACTCTCGAACGAGTCTGTAGGGAAGTTACTTTCCTCCGTTGGGGATGTAGGCTCTTCTACTGGTTCTGGCACCGATCCCATCAACTTTTTCATCAAAGAATCAGCATTGTCCATGAAATCTTGCGTCGTAATATCTCGTCGATCTACAGAGTTCCAGTCAAATCTCTCGTGGTTAGTAGAACTGTAAAGATCACTGTCGCTATTAACTGATTTATGCAAAGCCGGATTCGAAACTGATTCATTAGCCATCTGGGCGCTTTCAGGGCGCCGTGGAAGAGAAATTCGCGTCGAACTCAAATCCAATACTCCCAAAAGATTCTCCAAGCGCGAATTGGTGTATGTGTCGTGTTTTTGAAAAACCTTTAATCGCGACTTAGAGGTACTATCTCCAGCAGTGTGATTTGATAGATTCGTATGCGTAGAACCTTGATTGGCCATAGCAGTGCTCTGATCTTCCTTACTCTGACGAACGGATGGAGATTGGAAGAACATGTTCCAAGTCGAATTCTCTTCATTATCGTGTCTCAAGTTCGGATTTTGTTGAATCGCACGCTTCCATTTAGGAGTAGCCTTGCGCCTTTCATCGGAATCAAGCTTTGTAGTTCCATTGTCGTTGCTGTTATGGATTATGATGGAGTCGTATGTATTTCTGTGGTTGACGGTTCCAGAGTCAATTTCTAAGTTCGGGCTTGCCCTTGAGGTTTCGCTTCTATCTATCCATTCTTCGTTGAGCTCATTAAGATCATCTTCTGCCAGCCACGATGAAAGATCGGCATGAGGCTGTTCAACTGTCATGGTTTCTGTGTGTCCTCTCTGCTTGTGTTGGCCCTGGTGAGGTTCGTGATGTTTGTTTTGTTTTCTTCTGTTTGGGAGGGAAGAAAAACAAAAGCAGTAAAATACAAAATGCATGCATTTCAACAAAGATTAAACGACGATTCAACTAAATTTCTAGGCCATTTAAACAATCAGCACCACCGCTAATGGACTCGGGTCCCCCGGGTATCCTGGCTGGCTGCTAACGTCTATAGAGTACGTAAACCGCAGTTGACATATAACAAATAATAATAATAATAATTTACATACTATTTATTTACATACTATTTACAAAGAAAAAATTACGGCAAAAAGGGACTGAATATATGCGGTTCAAGTCAATTTACTCGATGATACGAGTGATTAGACCGGTGCCAACAGTGCGGCCACCCTCGCGGATGTTGAAGCGTTGACCCTGTTCGACGGCAGTAGGGTGAACGAGCTCGCAGATCATCTCAGTGTTATCACCGGGCATGACCTGAGTAGACTCCTCAACGCCCTCAGGGAAAGTAAGGACGGTGGTCACATCAGCAGATCCAACGAACAACTGGGGTCTGTAGTTGAGACCAAAAGGAGAATGGCGACCACCCTCCTCCTTGGAAAGAACGTAGATAGAGGCAAGGAACTTGGTATGAGCCTGAACAGAACCAGGCTTGCAGATAACCATACCACGCTTGAGATCCTCGCGCTTGACACCGCGGAGAAGGATGCCTGCATTATCACCAGCCTGAGCTTGATCGAGCTCCTTCTTGAACATCTCAATACCAGTAACAGTGGTCTTGAGGGGAGTCTTGTTAAAGCCAACAATCTCAACTTCCTCACCACGCTTCAGCAAACCGCGGTAGACACGACCAGTAGCGACAGTGCCACGACCAGGGATAGAGAAAACACCTTCAAGAGGCATCATGAAGGGCTTGTCCATATCACGCTGGGGAGTGGGAATGTACTCATCGACGGCATCAAGGAGCTGCATAATGCGCTCCTCACCAATCTCGGGTTGACGTCCCTCCAAGGCGCAGAGAGCAGAACCCATGATGACAGGAGTGTTTTCACCATCAAAGCCGTAAGTAGACAACAAATCACGCATTTCCATCTCGACGAGCTCAAGCATCTCGGGATCATCAATAGTATCAACTTTATTCACAAAAACAACAATGTGTTGAACTCCAACCTGACGGGCCAGGAGCAAATGCTCTCTGGTCTGAGGCATCTGACCATCGGAAGCGGCAACAACAATAATAGCACCATCCATTCTAGCAGCACCGGAAATCATGTTCTTAATATAATCTGCGTGACCAGGGCAGTCAACGTGAGCGTAATGACGCTTTTCAGTTTCGTATTCAACATGGGCAGTAGTAATGGTGATACCGCGGGCCCTCTCTTCGGGGGCCTTGTCGATAGAAGAGTAGTCCAAAAATTGAGCGCCACCCTTTGCAGCGAGAACCTTCGTAATGGCAGCAGTCAGAGTAGTCTTACCATGATCGACATGGCCAATAGTACCGACGTTGAGATGGGGCTTAGCACGATCAAACGAAGATGCAAATCTAAGAGCGACTCGGGATCTAAGGCATTTAGTAAGAGTAGTTGGCGAGTACGCGGCCCTGCCAAATAGGCTAAGCGGACGGAGCAGCTTGAAGCTCATTTTCGTTCTGATGTTCTGAAAGTGAAATTTCCAGTCCCAAAGATATGGTATAGTTGTGATTGGTGTGGTGCTCCCAGGCTAAAAAACATGCCAGACTCGTAAATGCTATACATGAGACGAATGCATGACAGAGGGTATGCAAGACTACAGAGTTTAGCTACTGGGCTTCTCAAAATTGTAATTATTATTACTATTATTTGTTATATATCAGCTATGGTTCATGTTCTTCCATACTTTTACAAGGATATAGAGACGTGGGATCAAGGGTGGCAAAACCAGCCTTTCGAAGTTGCATATATGGGTTTACATACACCAATTAGACTTGCTAAAAGAGATAGAAGAGACCTGATTAATATTTCTTATATATCTGGAAATAAAAAATACGAGTAAAAGTCAAAAATAAATAATTATATTAAATAGTGCATCAGAGGTTATTGTAGCAATCAATGCTATCACTTGAAGTTAGGGGATTATAAAACAGTATCTGCGAGTTCAAATTGACTGGATTGCATGATACTGTAACGTGCTCATGAGGGTGATACCACTTGAAGTTTTCAAAGGAATGATTTTCCTTATAATCAGATTTTGCGATTGAAGATATAAGACGGGGAGTCTTTGATTTTCTGGTTGATTCGCCAGTAATAAGCCCAGGAACTGTAATCCTCTCCCATAAGACTTCCAAAACGTCGTCCAGACCAGGCAAGAGGGATATTAAAGCCGTTTGTTCTGAAATATTGTTTTTTTGTACAATCCCAGAAGAAATACGACCATTGTTAAATTGAAATTGAACCAAGTCGCCAGGGAGTAGTATGTAGGCGTTTTTCATGTTTTGGCGCTTTGATTGTTGAGATATTCCTCTTGCCTGATGGGATCGACAAAAAAATCGGAGTTTTGGGCCTGTATCAGTATCTTCTGTTACTAAAGTAACTCCAGCATTATGAATGCAAGTCGCGTGGAAAGCTCGTGTGCAACCAGTACAACTGCATTGAATGCAAGCACCACCCATGAGACTACAGTAAGAACAATTCAAGAGCCATCGAGTCTGAGGTATATCTTCAAGGCCACACAGTATTTCATCACCAGAAGATGCGATTTCTGAGTAAGTTTCAGGGACGTAAAAGGCACACAGCTTATGTGCACGCACACCCTTATTGTATATTAATGGAAGATCATCTTGAGACATGCAAAGAACACAGTGTGCTCTACTTGCAACAATATTTCCCAGATTGATATCGGGTTTGACCAAAGGGTTTCGTTTGCGCTTCCTCGAAACTTCCGAGAGGGGTTCTTTGGGTGGTGTTGTGATCCGAATGGGCTCAGGTGCAGTGCCATGCTCATGTTTGAGGAAAAGACCAACAACATCAATCCCTACCGAATCAGATATACACAAGCACTGTTTAGCGTGTTTCCCTAAAGGAAGCCAGTCTTTAGTAGCAAAATTAACAGACTCAGCACAGTTATAGCCAAAGTTGAAGCCAGAGTGATAGCCATAGGGAAATGTGAGAACGAATTCGTGCTCATAATGTATGAGACGGTTCACACGAATCCCATGAGTTGCCAATAGCGCAGGGGAGACATGGAATGTTTTATGTCGTAAAAATTCGCGGCAGTTTTTGAATTCTTCGGGCCAAATGTCACACATCAAGCTAAAGAATTTATCTTTATCGCGTTGGGATATCGAGTACCAGCATTTGGGGGCTCCAAAGTGGATGTAGTTTATCGAATATAAATCCATGTCTTCTAGGTGCCATGCAAAACTACTTTTCCACATACCACAGTAAAGATACGCAGAGTTGACACCAGGAATTTTCACGGGAAGCGTATTTAACATATCGTCAAGATTTGCTACATTCCAGCTTTGAGTCGATTCATCAAAGAGAGACCCTGGCATATCTGCGCCATACATTGGGCTATTGTAAGTCAACGTCTTCCAATAGACGCGTTCCAGCTCCAGACACCGTTCCCGATTAAATTCGCTAAAGTCCACCTCTGCATCACGATAAGTCGGTGTTTGTTTTTTACCTGTGTGTTCAGTTGTTGGTTGTGCTTTTCGTGTTTGGCCGCGTTTTGCAGGTGGCTGATTTTCTGCCCTAGCGCAAAGTTCGCGCCACTCCGCAATATTGAAAGTCTTCTTTTTTTCGAAATTTTGAATGCGAAAGGCTCCACCAGTTCCGTTGATATGTTGCGAGATGGGATTTTTGATAATAATATTAGAAAGCTTGTTATCGTCGAGTTTTGGCAGATTATCAATCCTAGGTGACTGTTAGACAAGTACCAGCTAATCACAACCGAAAAGGCTTGAATGCTTACCATTCCGCCGGTGGCACAACCTTCACAATGCCGTACTGCATGCCATATGAGTTAATACTCTCAACAAAAGTAGCGAAGTTTTGAAATTCTTCCCATGTCTGAGATGTTAGTAGTGCTCAAGTGGAGTGGAGTGGAGTTTCAACAACAGGCATACTGGGTGAAAGACTGGAACGCCAATAGAATCCAGCGTATCTTGTGGAGTAATCATATTGGAATAGTATGTTGTACTGGAGGCTATAATGCACTACGTAGAATCATTGAATGTGCAGAATAGGTGGTAAATGCGCAAGATGGAGTTGAGTTTCCTTGGGAGTGAATATTTCCAAGGAATTAATTTCAGAAGGATTTTGAAAAACCTCAACGCAACATGAAGAATGAGAGAGTTAAATGTGAAACGGATTAATAGGATAGAGAAAGAGTACTGGGAGGAGGATAAGGTGCCTTATATTCTAACAGCTAGGAGGAGATATGAATTTATGGATGACGAACCGTATACTACCGGGCATCAACATATGGACGATCTTTCTGACGCGGAGGAGATTAATGGTGCCACTGCCACAGTTGACTCCTGCGACGTTATCAAAAACTTCTACAGATTAGAATTATCCTCTTACCGGAAATCGCTGAAATGGCTGCACCCTACGCATGAGAACCCCAAGGTGATAGGACCTCCTTGTGCTTCGAAAGATGACTGCTTATCCTGCGCCAGTGATGCTCTATCGAATATCACAGCAAAAACAAAATCTTCACCTCATCTTGCAAGAGTTAAGGATATTGACTCAGTGAGAATTACGGCCAAGCCCGCAACAACAATTCCTAGCACCGAAGAATCTCAGAGCCACAAGGCAACATTGTCTACTTTAGCCAAAAATGCAACTACCACATTTTCAACTGATTTTAATGACAACGAACTCACTGAAGAGCACCAAAGTTATATCAGCAAAGATGACGACTCAATAAACAAAGATGATATGAGCGAGACCTTGATGCTTCGCCAAACCAAAGGTTGCAATGATGCTTTTAAAGGAAGTGACAGCAGCTTACATACTGGTGATTCTATAAAACGAGTGTTGCATAAAAATCCTGGAGTTTCTGTAATAGCAAGCTCCCATCTGACACCCTCTATGAAGATAGATTCTACTGATAGCAGTGCAATTGCCCAAGAAACTACCGCTGGCGGTGTTTCACAAGCAGCGACGAGCAGCGTATTCTCCACAGAATCAATTCACGATCTGGCTAATACAACAACGGTTCCATCAATGATGCAGACAGGATTTACACTTGCTCATTCTTCTCTGCCTAGTACGGTTAAATGTGCTGATTCAAATTCTATGGATGAGGATCTACCCAGCACTAGCAATGCTGGTATGATTATGCCATCACCATTAACACACACACAGACTAGTACAAATTTGCTTGATGATCCGCTACCACGTCCACTGGAGATACCAAGTCAAATTGCTCCACCATTAACCAGCTGGAATGAGTTTGCTGATATCGCCAACGAGTGGGCATGGTCGTTACAAAAGGAGATAGGTAAACAGGATCCCCTTTAATCCAGTGGAAACTTGAATAACGAAAAGTATGATATTTATGGTCCAAATATGAAGGCGTGCATGTCTACTCGCGCTTGAGGATGTTATGATTTATGGCAAGTACAACATTCATACCCACACGTGTAATATCTTCAATTTTTGCATTATCAGTTGAAACTTATATCGTATGCGAATAAACCTGATATTTGTTGACATTAGTTTATCAGGTAAAAGAAAAATATATGTTGCCTCACTACTCGAATAGGCTGAGATTGGTTATAGGTTGTTCTAACCTTCATTCACCTGCTGAGCTTCGATTTTGGATCTATTAGCAATCAAAGCTTGCAATTCTCATTCAGAGAATTAATGATTGCTTTCAATGAAATGCTCCTTTTCCTCAGAAATTTCCATCCCTGTATTACAAAATACTCCCTGTTTCAGACTTAATCAGACACGAAACATAGATAGCTCAAGCATCAATGGTACCCGTTATATTTCTAGGGTACGACAATCTGCTTTATGGCAATTGAGCATATAACGAAAGAAAGCTCACGCAATTTAACTAAATTTGATGAGAATGCCTACAAATATGCGAGACCATGAAGCTACTATTTAAACATACCGAAGAGGTCCATGGAGAACTACAATGCACTTGCCCACGGTCTGCGAAAGTCCCAGTAGAGTCTTTTTTTTTGAGAAGAGACTCTTGGTTCGACATGTGCGAGAGATAGCTTGAAGTCACTACCTCACTCAGTGCTAGGGGTTTTAGAGAAATTGTTCCGTGAAAGCCTAATTTACATGGAATTGACCTTTAAGCGAACAATCAAATTATCAGCGCCACTAATGAACTCGAGTTTTTTGGGTCAGGGATCTCAACTGACTGTTAAAATTTTCGATTCTATAATAGTTAATAGATGTGTTTTTTTTTGACCCTGTATGTACTGTGTAAGAACAATAGTACACATACATGTACGTGTACATGTATAAAGAACGGGTTAGAAAGACTCACATGTGCAGGAGTCAAAGATTCGGCGGCTGCCAGGCAAGAGGTACATGTTTATTGGGCTGGAGTGGGGCAGGCAATTTGTAAAACCTGATTTTGCGCTAAAAGCTCAATACAACATCTAAGTAGCAAAATGAGAACGGAGAATGATATTGCCTGGCGGTTATCGCTTAGACTTGCCTTCTAAAAAAAACTCCCAACTTGAGGTGTGAGCAATGCCAAATTTTTCCACTCCTACCTAGCACCTCCAAAACAACAATCACCAATTCTCCAAATGTCATCAACAGTGTTCTGTGAGAACGGTTCGGTTCTAAAAAAGTCATTTGAGATATTTCCACTATCAACGCCGATACATGATGTCCTTCTATTCTTCAGGTCTCAGCTTGTGCAGAAAGATCTATTGAGTAAGGGTTATTTCTCGTTCAACAGTGGCAAACCAATTACGCAAAGCGTTTTAGACCTTCCGCTAAGTTCATATACCACCGAAAGGGACCATTTACGGCTGCGATGGAATGTAAAACTTTGTGGTGGTAAAGGCGGATTTGGGTCGATGCTTAGAGCTCAGGGTGGAAAAATGAGCAAAAAGAAGGGCAAGAAGAAAGAGAACGATAACGATAGCTTCAGAACGCTTGAGGGAAGAAGAATGAAAAACGTCAGGAAAGCCAAAGAGTATGTATAAATCGCAGTGCTTTGTTAAGTGATCTAACGAGACTTCTTTAGACTAGCAGCATATATTGATAAGAAGCAAAGTGCGAAGGACACTACTTATCAGAACAAGAGAGAACAGTTGGAAGCAAAAATTTCAAAGACCATTGCAAGCGCTCCGCAATTCCATGATGTTACACATATGGAAACCCTGGAAACACTGAACGAGGATGTTCAAAATTCTATCAAAGCGGCTTTTGAAAAAGAATTGATATGCTCAAGTTCCTCCAGCTCTTCATCTTCCTCAGTTTCTCCTCCTAGTTCAACGTCTTTTCATGCCTCCAAAATCGCTGAAAAAAAATTATCCAACCAGCCAAAGAATCACTGCAAAGGATTGGACTTTTTCGATGATAGCGACTCTAATAACGACAGCTCTTCAGACTCCGAATAGATTCATCTATGTAGTCAAAGTTTAAGGGCGGCGAGATTTCATTTGAAAATGTTACACTCGGCTACCTACCTGACAGAAAGCTTCTGAAAAACTCCACCTTTACAGTCATTACTTATTTATTAATATCTAGGAAGCCTATGTTGTACGCCCCAAGATCTAGATATTTTATCGTCTTGTAGCTTGGTTGTACCTTCTTTTTTTTAGCTAGTGTAAGAATGGAAATCAAAACAACTGAAGCTGATGGCAGGCCATTTTGAACCTGGTGAAGTAACTCAAGAAAGAGAAGGAAGAACCATAAGCAGGTCATATAAGAGATTTAACAGCGACTGGAAGAACTTCTCCCCCCCCTCTCTTGTGTTATGTTTGTATATCAACTATAAATTTTTTCCGTCTTTTTT
This sequence comes from Geotrichum fermentans, assembly GCA_030564905.1. NCBI lineage: Eukaryota > Fungi > Ascomycota > Dipodascomycetes > Dipodascales > Dipodascaceae > Geotrichum > Geotrichum fermentans. Next base: position 35,341 of record JAJMAG010000233.1, read on the forward strand.
TATAAAATTTTTTTCTAAGCTGTGTATTATCAGGCTATTTAATTCACATTTCATGTAAGTTTTCCATAGTATAAATGCCCTGACCCTTTACAGTGAAAGCTACTGAGTGGCACAAGGACAAACTCCTCTACAGATACCTGTGTGAAGCAGTTAAGTAGTGGTCAGTTTAGAGAGAAAAAGTTTTTTTTTATGACTCGATATAATCAAAGAAAGTCACTGCTGAATTGCGCTGTCAAAAATAGTTCAATTTATAAGCAGGGTATACTGAAATGATTCTTGGATACTAGAAATTAATATCTTATATACATGTACCATCTCTACACCCTGGCAACAGTGCGTGAGCGATTGTGCAGTGCCTAAGCAACTTTAAATCTGCCTCTGAGAAATAGTATTTTACGCACTTAGATCTCACATCTCGAGTTATGCGCTATTCGTCATTTTGAAACTGGTTAGCGGAAGCTAAGATTTTGCAGAATATATTAGGAACATTAGGTACTTGCACTTTGATATTATTCAGGTAAATAGGGTGCACCAGCAGAGAGCTGGTCAATCTCGCTGAATCTTATAGCATGATTGTGACCACTGCTCCGTTCATTTTTGCGTTAGCGTCCAAGAAAAGCCTGGTGTCATAGTAATAGAATTTGATATAATTTTTTATTATTATTATTATTATTTGTTATATGTCAACTGCGGTTTACGTACTTTATAGACGTTAGCAGCCAGCCAGGATACCCGGGGGACCCGAGTCCATTAGCGGTGGTGCTGATTGTCTAAATGGCCTAGAAGGTCTAGACCATTTTTTTTTTTCAATTGTGAATATTTTCTGTGCGCTCTCCGTGTCGCTAAGGATTTAATATGACAATTATTTTGCGTTAGAGCGGTCTCCGTACTTAGATAAAATTTATCAGGAACGACCTGAAGTCTTCAAGCAAAATTGTGGACAGACATGCCTCTTTTATAACTAGTCGTCAAATAGTGAGGCAAATAGAGCTGAATCAGAAACATGGGCTCAGCTAGCGTGACAGAATATTTTTCAGAGACGGATTCAGAGTTGCGAATGGTCGCTCTCAAATCGCTTACGCACTTGTTGACAGGGTGCACAGATGGTATAGGAGATATTAATCTCTAGTATCGGATGATCATTTCTGTATACAGATTTTAAATTGGACGACTTTGGCTATGTTGTTCAAAGTAACAAGGGATGCCAAAGGCTGGGATGCTGAAATTGCGGGGCTTCCATCGCATGCCTGCCCGTAACGGTATGATAAATATAACTATTATATGTCAACTTCGGTTTATGTACTCCTTAGACGTTAGCAGCTAGCTAAGATACCCCCATATATAACTGACCCTGACCCTGCTAACGTCTATAGAGTACGTAAACCGCAGTTGACATATAACAAATAATAATAATAATATAAAAATAAAAAGTCTAGGCCGTTTAGACAACTAACACCACCGCTAATGGACTCAG
>JAJMAG010000234.1:0-36340 GCA_030564905.1 Geotrichum fermentans
AAAATAACCCAGGAAGGGGGAAAAGAAGGGAGGAGGAGGGGGGGGGGAGAAGGGAGGAAGAGTCAAAAGTTGAGGAGAGAATGGCGATCTGGCGGAGTCTATATAATGGGGCTGAAAAAAGCAAATGCGTCTATTTATTATTTTTTTGAGTGAAATCTTGGCTTTTCCGCGAGTTCCCAATGCGGAAAAGCGTTCATCGCACGTGGGCGCCGCAGTCACCGAGTGAAACTTTCTTGGCTGGGAAGCGGCGAGTACCGCGGGCGGCGTATCGAGGGCGCCGAGCGATGGGCGCGCGGTGCCAAAGACTGCGAGCGACGAGATGTGCCACTGGCCTGCGAGGGCGCGAGGCTGCGATGCCAGCGATGGGCCTAGCTGCTTGTGCACGTCTCCTGGGCAAGCACGCCGCGATGGCGGGATATCACGCAAGCCACAACGCGGCCGCTTTCATCCTCGCAGCTCCGCCATAGCACGTCCAGACCAAGCACAGGCCAGACTCCAATCCCAAGAGCTCAAACACAAGCAGCGCCCTCGTCTTCCAGCAAAGATCTGCCGCTACGTTGAAGAGTATTCGTTTCGAGAGATCAGCCCAATCTACACGAATTCTCAGGAGCACTCTCATCAAGTCGAAATTGAGTTACAACGTAGTGGCTGTTAACTACATGTATATTGCTACGTTCTACCTACACGAAAGCTTCGCTCCATCTCGTCTCCTCCCCAATATTATCGTCCCTTTGCGCTAATTTATTTTGGGTTTTCCAGTGTCTTGTCTAACACTCTGCCCGCGACACCAGACATCCCCTGGACTATGAGGAAACACAATACTAAGAAGATCAGCTTGTCACTCCAGTATTTTTTCAAACCAGCCTGTAGTTGGCTCAGACTTCTCGCAGGCCATTCCAAACCGCCCCTTGGTAGTTGTTTGGACGGCGCCCTGGCTCAAAAAAAAACCTTATAATAAAGAAAGCCCGAAAATGGCAACAATACCTTCATGAGCTAATATTCGTCCGTACAGATCGACCCCCCGTATACCACGTAAAAACCTCTCATTTTTCCAGCTGGCGGGTCCGCTTCTCTGGGGCCTGCCCGTCCACACGCTGTTTGGTCGACCGCGCGTGCGCGACGCCGTGGCTCTTTTCAACGATAAACATGCGCGCGGAGCTCAGGTCTGTCACATTGTCGCGTTTGGTCAACGTCCACAGCCTCAATGTCTCTCCGCTCGTCGAAGGAGATCGTACGTTGTGGTTCTCTCCCGAGCGCTCTGGCGCTCCCTACAGCTGTTCTGAGCGCTCAAGGGTAGGTTCCCATTCTACGCTGTATGGTATCCCTAAAATAGGCCACCCACTGACTCAGGGTGACTCGAGATCCATACCCTTTGACCGTCAGGAAATTCGTTCTAACGTCAACCGGTTCGTAGACAGACTGAGGGAAGCTTGAAGCACAATGGCAGTTGTTTTGGGCACTTTTGCTTCAGTCTGTAAAAAGTCTCCAAGTACAGTACATACTGTAGCTACCCTTGAAACCTGTGGATATAAGCACGCATGTACTGTACGCACATACGCACTGGACTGCGGTCGTTGTCGATCGTGAGCGCCTTTCTCGTTTTCTTTCTTCGCCATCTGCGAGCTGGTCGCTAGCTCTGCGCCGGCGACATATGCCCGCCAAAATCGTCCTCCATTTCCTTCATATGCTCGCGTGACCCTCTCATCGTCAAACTTGTACCACTCGAGTGCTCGTAATACGTAATACGTACAGTACTTACCTTACCTGTCCGTGCTTTTCTTCATCGAAAACTGACGCTACCAAGCTCGTAACCTGTACGGATTCAGCAGTAGTCCTGGGAAGAAGGCAACACAGAAATGCAATGTCTTCTTCTGGCTTATGAAGAGCTTTGAACGTTCTAAAGAAATTATATGCGACACTGCTATACTTTTATATTAGCGCATATAATCGTCTATTTTGTTCTTGTTCTCAGCATCCTGTACTAATCCACAGTCAGTCTCTAATTGATGTCTGATTTAACACGGCGTTCTCGCCCTTGAAAATATCCTCCACCTCGCGTGTGCCGTTCCTTCTGCACATCCACCTCTACTGTCAACTCGTAGCACATGTTCAAGAATGTTCAAATGTTCCTCAGTAATAGCACTTCTAGAGGTCCACAAACTCATGGGCCCTTTTTTTTTACAACACTACGTCTACACCCTAACTGGCGTACGTTGACGGTGATGCAGGTCTAAGCTTCATTTGGAGCTAGCTTGGCATTGATGTTTGTCCATGTCCAGCGGTACCACCACCGCCGTGCGTGCACAATCGTACGTACAGTGCTTGTCCCGCCTATTCTGGAGCTCCATAGCTCGGATCCATGGCAGGCAGTACCTAGGTCTGCGTACATACATGTACACATACTGAGCTCAAGAGCTAGCTAGATTGGTACCCGTTAACATGGAAGCGAGGTCCTGCACGTCATGCTGCGTCCAGGCGGCGTCGCGTCCAAGCAGACCGATTCAATTGTAGTCAGCCGTGCTCATGCTAGTATACTATACATGTATGTCGGTAGTGCAGTGTGAAAAAAAATACATGTAGCTTGAAACACACTGGTTTTGCAGATACTGGTAAAAGGGAATGCTGTGTGAACGATTTCTGCATGCTTGGACAGACCAGCCATTGATGATCTAGACAGATATTAGTCTTCGTAAGTGCACATGTGCACGCAGGTCTCAAGTTTTGTTGTCGAGCTTGGACCATGACCTTCAAAATCTACGGGAAATTCAAACATATGATAAGATTTCGAATCCTCATGATCCTCATGTACTGTAACTGTAAACCAATATTTTATAAACTATGACCTTAACTCAAAAAACCAATTTTAATAAAACAAAACAAACCACAATTCTCTTTATATATCTTGTAACAATGTATTCTTTTTTTATCCATGGAGGGCCTTGAGGACCGCCTCGCGGTCGGTGGCACTGAGCTGCTTCAGAGCTTGCGTCAAGCCACCCACGGCGCTGTCTTTGTTGTTCCGCACAAACGCCACAATGTTCTGTGTCGCGGCCTCCTTCTTGAGCTGCGCCACGTTGGCCGCCATCTCCTTGTGCGACTCCTCGAGGTACTTGGCGACGGCTTGGTCGTCGTCGCTGTCGCCGCCGACGGACGACAGGTACCACGACTTGAGGCGCGCCACGCGCTCGAGACGCGTCGACGTCGGCAGCGCCTCGCCAATGCGCTTGATGAGGTACTCCTCGTTGAGCCGGCGCCGGATGCGCCAGAAGAAGAACCGGCGCGAGTCGCGCCACTTGAGCGCCCGTCGGATCGTGCCCTTGGCCTCCATGCGGCCCACGCGGTCGTGCAGATCAGCAAACTGCACAGAGATCTGCTGGTAAACGGGCAAAAGCACCTTTTCGCGCTCGTTGAGTTGGCTTCGGAGCTGCGCGGTTTCCTTGTCGCTGAGAGACTTCTCCTCGTCGAGCTTGCACGCGAGCTCGGCGTAAGTGGGGTCCAAGCGGCGCATCGTCGCCACAAGCTTGTCCTTGCGGTACTTGATGCCAACCATGCCCTCGGGTTCGAGGACACCACCACGCGCCTCCTCGTCGGCGTACATCTCCATCATGTCGCTGTTGATGGTCGGGTCCACAACGACCCACGAACCACCACGGAGCTCACCATGGGGCGGGATGTAGGTGATGATGGGCTGCTTGTAGTCGACGAGGGCGTCCACAATGAACGATCCGTACTTGAGAACCTCGTTGTACATGTCTCGCTGGCCACCAGAGAAGCCTCTCCAGTTGGCAAGAATCATGAGAGGCAGCTGCTCACCATGGTTGAAGTCATTGATGGCTTGCGCAGTCTTGAATGCAGAGTTGGGGTACCAAACTTGGCCAGCCTCCTGGATGTTCATCTCGGTGGAGTCTGGGTTGGCAGGGTCTGCGGGGACAACATTCTCGACGAGGCGAGTCTCGACGCCAATAACACCAAAGGGAATACCGCCAAGACGAGCACGGCCAACGACGACACCGCGAGCCCAGCCAGACAAAGTTTCCATGAAGGATCCCTTATCGAACAGGCCGGCCTCAAAGCCGCCCTCGGTCTCACGGCCGGCAATCATCCAGCGAATATCGTAGGGCTCGCCCTTGTTGGGCTTGTACTCCACGTCGCGATCCCACTTGTCACCAGTCTCGAGAACGGGAACAGGCAAGTTGCGATGAGCGGGAATGTAAGACAGCCACTCGGCAATCTTCTGCACACCTTCGTAATCGTTGTTGGCAGTCAGATGGGAAACACCATTCTTGTACATGATCTGAGTACCACCGAGCTGCAGGTTGGACGAGTACACCTCACGGCCCAGAAGCTTGTTGATGGCAGGTGCACCCGTCAAAATGATGGGCTGGCCCTCAATCTGAATAGCACGCTGGCCAAGGCGAACAAGGTAAGCACCAATACCAACGGATCTGCAGGTGACGAGAGTGATGGTGAAAATGTCCTTGTAGGCACGCGAAGTGGCACCGGCAATCAAACCAGATCCCTTGAGACACTCAACACCAAGGCCGTCCTCGGCACCAACAATGGTCACGATCTTGTGGCGCTCCTCACCATTCTCAACAATGCGCTCGGTGATGACACTATCCTTCTTGTCTGCCTTTACCAAACTGGCATAAGCGTCAGGAGTCAGGTAGAGATACTGGAAGCCCTTAGAGGGGTCGGTCTCATCATTCCATGCAACGGAAAACAAAGGTAGGAGCTCTTCAGCGATGCCAATGCGGGCACCAGAGTTTGCACTCAGGTAGATGCGTGGAATGCCTTCCTTTCTGGCGAGTTCAGTAACGCTGTTGAACAAGGTGTCCTCCTGAGGACCAAACGAACCAATCTTGTATGTGATATCATTGGCCACAACCACAAACTGTCTGCCCCTGGGGTACTCGGGGGTCTTTGCATTGATCTTCCAAGCGACCATGCCGCAATTGTTGGCGCCAGGCTCACGGTTGATCTCACTCAGCTCGCCAGCCTCGTCAAGAATGAGCTCGGTGGAAGAGAAGAAATCGTCAGGCATGCGCAACTTGGGGAATGCCTTCCAGGCAGCCGCAAAGGCCATTTGGAAAAGATCGGGGAAATCGTAGCAGTAAGTAGTGCCCATAAGATGTGCCTTGTAACGCTTGGGCTGCAAAGACTCTTTGGTGGGGTAGGGAGTGTTGATGGGGCGCAGGTGCATGTTACCGGGCTTTCCGAGGGACTTGAAGATCCACTCGCCCTTTTCACTCTTGACCTCCGCGTAAAGATCAGAAGTAACAACAAACCCAGAAATGTTGTTGATGAGTGCGCGGAGAGGGTAGGTAGTGCCACTGTCAGGATCAGAAATCATGATGCGGATTTCAGCGCCAGTAATGCGCAGTCTCCAAAGTCTGCGGCCAAAGCGCTCCAAGAAACCGCCAAAAGCACTCTCAACCTCCTGGGGCTCCAGAGGGAACAAGGCAGAAAAGTTGATAAAGATGTGGTTCAAGTCAGAGTTGGAAGTGCCAATAACCTCCAAGGCGTCGAGAATGTCAGTCATGAGACGGTTGGTCTCAGAAATGAGATACTCGGAGGTGGAAATGTCTTCACGGAGCTTGCCAGGGCGTACAATGCCGCGAGTGAAGTAACGCTTGTCAGTGGGCGCGTCCTTGCCAGTAGCCTCGTAGACATGGATGTTTCTGTTGTCGGTGAAAATGGGCTTGATGTTGAAGTTGGAAAGACGTCCGAGCTCAAGCTGGAAAGCCAAGGCGGGCTCAATGTGACGAATGGTCTTGTCTTCCTGGTAGTCGGGGCCACGGAAGGTGAAGTACTTGGGGTAGCTGCCAACGTCCTGCGAGACCACAAAGGTGACACGACGAACAGAAGTGGCATCAAGATCCTCTTTGTTCTCTGCAATAAGGTCTGCAAGCACCTCCAGGATGGAGTCGTCATCCATGCCACTGTCAGCCTGGACCATGATGTTGCAAATGTTGCTCAGGAACTTGGGCTTGTTGACGTTGGCTGGGCGGCGCTGAGCGGCAAGGGAAGAAACACCCCGGTTAGCGCCAAACTCGAGACCGCCACCGTGACGTGGGAGATGTTCAAGAGCAGCAGAAAGGACCTCTTCAAGATCGTCAAGGGAAGGTGCTGCGCTGATGACACCAGTACGAACAGGCTCCTGGTCGCTCTTGTCAACCATAAAACTCAAGTCAGACACCGACACGGCACGGGGGGTGTCCTTGGAAGTAGCCGAGGAAGTGGAGGTAGAGTTGAAAGCAGCCTGGGCTAGAGAAGGCAGCTTGAACTTCCAAGTGATAGCGGGGGAGACATCTTCTTCCTGGTGGTAAGCCATGTCGAAAATGTTGTAGGCGCGGCAAGCTCTGTAGACGTAGAGCTCAAGAGCAGCAAGGGCGACATAAGAGTCAGAGTGTCCAAAGAACTGGGGAAGAACGTCAAAGACAGTGTACTTGGAGTCGATAACTTCCTTAAGAACGTCAAGACTGGGAGTACGGCGCTCAAAGCCAATCTCACCATAGGTAGTCTCAACGACGGAAGATCTTAGAATGTGCTCAAGCTGATCAGAGCGCTCCTTAAGAGAAGGCAAAGCACACTGGATAAGGATCTCACGAGCCTTGAGAACAACCTTGCTGACACCGCGGGACTCGAGCTCAACAATGTTTTTGAGAATGGGACGCAAGTACTTGGCAATCAGATTGGGATTGACGCGAGAAGGATTGTACTCGTTCAAGATGGCAAGGATCAGGTTATTCTTGGCACCAATACGGCTGTGAGAGAGAATGGTCATTACAACCTTGGTGATATCGTCCTTGTTCTCATCACGCAGGCGCAGGACCACGTCGTCGTCACGGACGTTGGTCTGGGCAAACAGCTTCTCAACATTGTAGTACTCCTCAATCAAGTTGGCAAACACCTTGTACTCGTGAGCAACAAGGCCCTCAATGTAGCGCTCGCAGATGGAAACTAGCGGCGAGATGGCCTGCGTAAAAATCATGGCTTCAGTAGAAGAGGTGGGCACGTACTTTTCAAACGATTTGAGCAGTTGCTTAGCTGGGAACTCGGCATGGCGTGCCTTGGCCTTCTCAATGATAGACGCAAGTTGGGTGTCAAGCTTTTGAGGAATACGTGAGTGCAGAGCAGACGCCTGCTGGTTCCATTCGCCATAAGGCAACTCGGGGTTACGAAGAACCTCGGTAAGCTCCTTGAGGGTATTTGCCATAACAACCTGGTTATCGAACCCGGCCAAAATGTTGCGAAGGGTCTGCTCGAGGACATGGAAACGCTGGAAGGGCTTGGATCCAACCAAGGAAGGTCCATTGTATTCAGGCAGCTGGCCCTCGAAGGGCTTGGCGAGCTTGACCTTTGAGGGATCATCTAGAGCCAAGATGGCCAGGATATCTCCGGCCTCAAGAGTAGATCCGGGCTGCTTAATGGGCTGGATGACACCATCCTCCTGGGCAAGGAGAGGCATGTACATCTTCATGACTTCGACTTCGGCGTAAGGCTGGCCGGTCTTGACGTGTTCACCATTCTCCACAAGGAACTTGACAAGCTTACCGGGTGATGGGGTACGCAGCTGAGTAGGGTCACTCTCAACTTCGAGAAGGCAGGTCTTGGAGTCCACAGAAATACGGGTGGCACCAACTTCTTCCTTCCAGTAGACGTTATGGGACTTGCCGTCGATGGAGATCAAAAGACCGCCATCGGAGAGAGCACGAGCACCGACGACGACCTTTGATCCGTTAATGAACAGAGTGTAGGCGTCAAGGGAAGAACGGGTAGCGGTAAACTTGAAGCGCTGGCCCTCGTAGATGAAATCGACGGGGAAAATAGACTTGAGGACGTCCTTGGAAGGAGCTTGGCCACGCTCTAAAGACTGCTTGCACTCGTTAATTGAGGCCTCGGAGGCAATGTGGGCTTTCGTGACGGCTCCACAGAGAACTGCCAAAAACATGTCAGGGCGTTCGGAAGTCAGCTTCTTGGAAATCAGTTCGTCGAGCCAGCCGGTGGTGATTTTGTTTTGCTCGAAATCGGGAGTCTCCAATAGCTTAATGAGGTACTCGACAGTGGTTCTAAAGTCACCACGAATAGACAACTCCTTTAGTGCGACAACCATATGCTGACGAGAAGCGGTTCTGTTCTCTCCGAATGCAAAAATGTGACCAAACTGAGAGTCAGAGAAAGAATGGATGCCACCCTGGTTACCGACAGAGAAGTATCCCCAAACATTGGAAGAGGATCTAAAGTTGAGCTCGTGCATCATACCAGACGAGGGCTTGAAGCCCTCACCGGGGTCCTCGGAGGTGATACGGCAGGCGGTGGTGTGACCACGAGGAACGGGGCGTCTTTGGCTCTTTAGAGATTCTTCGGAGGAGAAATCAAAATCGATGGGAGTCGAGGTGTGAGGGTCAACGCCGTAGAACAGACGAATGTCTCTGATTCTGTGCAGAGGAATACCCATGGCAATCTGGAGCTGGGCAGCAGGAAGGTTAACACCCGTGGCCATTTCGGTGGTGGGGTGCTCGACCTGGAGACGAGGGTTAAGCTCGAGGAAGTAGAACTTGTCATCTTCATGGGAGTAAAGATACTCGACAGTACCGGCGGAGACGTAGCCAACAAGCTTACCGAGTCTTACTGCGGCCTTTTCCATGGCAGTGAAGGTAGTAGGGTTGGCGACAGTGACAGGGGCCTCTTCAATGATCTTTTGGTGTCGTCGTTGGACGGAACAGTCACGACCAAAGAGCGAGATGTTGTTGCCGTACTGGTCTGCTAGAAGCTGGACTTCCAAGTGTCGCGCATTGCCGGCCAGCTGCATGATGAAGATGGGGGAACCGGGGATTTCACCCTCGACTTGCTTGAAGAGAGCAATGAAATCGTCGCTGTTCTCAACCTTACGAATACCTTTACCACCGCCACCTTCGGAGGCCTTGATCATGACAGGAAAGCCGATCTTTTGGGCTTTGGCAAGACCATCCTCTGGAGACTCGCAGCATCCGAGCTTGTAGACCTCGTCAGAGATTGAAACGAGGCCGGTTTTCTCGTCGAGAACAACCTCGTCAACGCCGGTACCCGACCAAGGGATACAGGGGACTTTTGCGTGCTGGGCGACGATTGTGGAAGAGATTTTATCACCGAGAGATCGCATGGCGGCTCCTGGGGGGCCAATGAAGATGATTTTCTTGGGGGATGCAGCGAGGGACTCGGGGAGGAGAGGGTTTTCGGAGGCATGGCCCCAGCCTGCCCAGACTGCCTGGACGTTTGTTCGCTCTGCGATATCGACAATGAGCTCTACGTTGGCGTAGTTGTTGTTGTTTGTGCCGCCTGGGACTTCGACGTACTGGTCTGCCATTCGAATGTATTCTGCGTTTGCTTGTAGGTCTTCTGGAGTGGCCATGACGACAAAGGAGATGGCGCGTTCATTTCCAAAAGTCTCGTAAGCCCATTTTCGGACTGAGCGGATCTCCTTGACGGCGGCGATACCATTATTTGCAATGAGGACCTAGAAGATGGGTTAGAAAAAGAGAGAGGGTGATGAAAAGTTTGGCAGTACATACTGATCTGATCACGGTGTGGCCGCCGTGGGACTTTACGAATGTCTTTACATCTGATTCTGGGGCAGCGTCGACGGTCTGGAGCCCGATGAAGTTGGAAGGGAGGTTAGAGGAGTTGTATTGATCTGCGGCACTCGCTGGGCCATTTGTTGACGAGTCTGTGGTCATTGTGGGATGTGTGGGAGAAGGCCAGGCCAATTGAATGGACTGGGAGGAGTTGTTAGAAATAATAAAAGAAGATGAAGATGTAGGAAGATAGGAAAAGAAAGAGAGAGGGAAATTGAAGATTAAAAGTGAAGAGTTGAAAAGGTTGAAAAAAAAAAAAAAAAAATAGAGAGAGAGAGACATACGTTGTGATTTACTAGTATGGGCTTTCGAGACGAGGTACTGTTGGGGTAATAGAGTCTGCGGCGGCGGAGGACCTAAAACAGACGGTTGCTGTTGCTGTGCGGCGGTAGTGGAGAAAAAGGCAAAAAAGGTGACGAGCGAAGAGTGACGGGGGAATTGGGCGGTGGTGATTGGTGGGTGGATGGTCCGAGATCAGAGAGGCAGGCAGGGTCTGAGGGCGGCGAGTATCCTGGGGGTTGATGGTGAGGAGTTTAGTGGATGGAGGGAATGGATGGTGGAAGGTGAGAAAAGTTCTTAGGAAAGAGGAAAAGGATGGACAAGCAGTTCAATTGAGGGCTACAGATTCTATTTAAGAAAAGGAAGACAGAGGAGGATGAGGTAGATAGAAAAAGAAGAAGCAAAGGGTCCGGTCTAGCGGCATGAACTGGCATCACCAACACAATTGGGCGTCATGAAATGGCGATAGTTGAGCTTTTGGCGTGCGTAGGATGATGGCAGGAGAAAAGAAACGTCGGGTGGACTCGTTTCTCGAGGTGCCGAGTTTGGCCGGCGTTGATTTAGTTTGCGTGGACTACTAGCTACTCCTACTAAGCTTGTGTTCAGTGCTTTCATGGATTTACGGAAAAACTCCCAATGGAGCGTCAGCACTGCACACGCCAGAGCTAAAAAACCGTTGAGGTTTTTTGGTGTGTGGGAAATATTGCGCCAGACACGCTGATGACGAGAGTGGCACTTATGTTGGGAGATTCGCTGTTGTTGTGCCGGGTAAGGCCAACTCAACAGTTACCACGCCAAAATCAACAAAAATAAAAAAAATATAAAAAATAGAAATAAAAATAAAATTATTTTTGTTGTACGAGAATTCTGCGTGCACGGCGGAATCTCGTTTCTTTCTACTGGCAACTCAACGAAAAATAGAAATGCAGAGCGCCAAATGTGCACAAGCATCAATGGGCCCGGCAATCAACGAGATGATGATCAATAGCAACGATCGTGATTAACAATGATAATGAAGATTGATATCATAGTTGTATGCCACTAGCGCTGTTTCTCATGATAAGAATAGTTGACGGAATTCAATCATCATATATCGTCCACAGAGGACATGCCGCCAAAGGCTTTGCTTGGTATACTAGCATCCACTTTCTATGCCGGACGAACGAAAGTTCTGCTGCTGCTGCTGCTGTGCTTCCATTGTCCGTTAAGTAACTGAAATATTGTTCTTCTTTCTCTTGAAGCATCCAATCGGATAATCAGCGGCAAGCTTAGAGAACCATCGAAGCTATGTACATGGCTAGCTAGCTCCAGCTATAGTAGTAGAAGAAAGACATCATATGTAGGGGGCATCTATTTTCTATATATACATGCACATAAGATTGCTCCCGCGTGTGGACTCCCATTACCCTTGAGCAACGTTCACTGAGCAAGCAACGATATTGGAATGTTTGATGTTGTTGAAGCTCTTATGTTGGGTAAAAACATCACATAATAGAGATCCACAGGTACGCATCCTTCATTCACACAGATTGTAGGGACGCACGGCTGAAATAGTCAAACTCAAAAAAAAGCACAAAAAAGCACAAAAAACAAACAATAATTGTATATACAGCATATGAAGGTCAGCGCTCATGAGAGTAAACTTGAAACATTTGAACCCAGCTAATGAGCCAAGCTAGCTGAGCCAAGTTAAATAATACATGCTAGTATAATACTATGTAGCAGATATGTAGATAATTGAGAGATAATATCACACTTCAAGTAACTGAGAACCCAGTATACATTGACAAAACAACATACTTCAAGGAACATTGAAGAAAAAAAACCCACACGAGGCAAAATTCACATAGAGGAGCTAGTTTACATTGGCCTGCAGCCCCTGTTTGGGGTATGTAGCCAGTGCTCTAGAAATATCAACCAAGGGGTTGGCTTTGCTCACTGTATACAGGGCATTCTTGAAGTTTTGGGACCTTGAGATCCGCAATTGATAAGGTACCAGTATTTGTGCGGGTCCTGCTAGTGTATAGTTGTTGTTGCCAAATCTAATAAGAGTGACTTGTGACTATCTTGCTTTCTGCTTCTTGACTACATACTCTTTGAATCCAGTGGATTGTGCAACTGCTCGTGGTGCTCGTTTTAGTTTTCAATCGAAAACACTGCCCAAGGCGCTGTGATTGGTGGTGTGTACTCTAGAACGTCGCCTTTTTGTAAGTGGATGTCTGTTGGTAAAGATTGGTGATTTCCTTTCCCTTCGTGTCAATCGACTCAATGCTATTTAGAACATCTAGTAGCTCATTTAGTACTTAACACTTAGCTCTTGAAACTTACTACATAATGCCGAATATTTAATTTAAGTTTTGGAACTTACTGCTTAGTACTTGCACTCCTCACCCTCCCGCACTCACACATGTCACTACATAGTTTAGATTTCCCCTCTTCTTTTTCTTCCCCCACCCTTCTTCCACTTCCACTTCCCCTTCGGTTTCCTCCAGGTGTCCTTAATTAAGTTTTCAAATATATCAATATTTTGTTCTTCATTTCCCCCCTCACCCCCACGTTCCAAAAAAGAATTAACACCGAACATGATGCGCATTGATTACACACAAGCACGAGTGCTCTATTTGGGAATGTGTGGCTATTGTTTGACCCTCCCGGGACCCCCCACAAGCTTGGCACTAAGACCCTCAATATTGACCCTAGCTACTCGTATTTTTTTTTTTGGGTGTGCACATGTTCGCTATAGTGCGGCGACAAAGGTGGATACTTTAGCCGGAAGCTCGGCTTTCCACACGCTCTGGGGCCGGTCCCTTCGATCGAACTTGAAATTTGTGATTTATTCCCATACAGCACATGTACAGTACATACTGGAGATGGCTAATGAAAAAAAAAAAATGTATTCCCCGGAATACGAAATATACAAGAAATCATTCACCACAAGAACAAAGAAAAAACAAGTAATAAAATGTTAATTAGGTAACAAACTTGTAATTATTAATTACTATAGAGTACGTAAACCGCAGTTGACATATAACAAATAATAATAATAATAATTAATTACTGATATCGGCATCTCAAATTTAAGATCTTGTAATGTGGCATTTACCGGTCCATTGATAGGACATCTAATCAAGCCTTGAGGGCTTTGCAATCAATGGAGTACGTCAGTATGATGGAAAGAGACAGATTTGACGCCGAAGAAATCAAGAGATTGTGAGGAGAGATACAGATTTAGAAAGAAACTTGACAGCCGAATTACAGAAAAAAAAAAAAGAAACAAGCTACGAAATAAACATTTGAACAATAGCACCGGTCAGTAACAGGCAATTACAGATGCAGAGATCAAAGATCAAAGGTCTAATTGTAAGCCCAGTACAGAACAGTTCACATTGTCAGAATTGAGTCCAACACTACTAATCTCAAGTGCCTTCTTCAACTTGTTTCTTGGAATGCTAGCTATCAAGACTAACACAAGTTTTCTGAGTTCGAAAATAACAAATTACGCATGTAGATGAAAAGCTTTTAGATACTGTACTTGACTTGCGAATGATATCATTGTTCATACTATGTAGTTCACAACTTCTTTCTTTCTTTTATTTTTCTATTTTGATTGTACTGTCTCATAAACGCCGTCGCTTTTTAGGGCCAGCCTCTCCAGATAGCCCCGCCTTCCCTTCACCCTCGGCCCCCTCCCCAGCTGCCCCGTACTTCTCGCCGTCCCAGCCTTCGTCTTCGTCTTCGTCGTCGCTCAGAACAAGCCTTCGCGGCCCACCCTTCTTCCGCTTCAGGCTCGGTTCTGGCCCCCGCCGCGCGCCCTGCCCCTGCTCCTCCACTGCGGGTGCTGCGGCTGCTTGGGCTTGCGTCGACTCGCCCTCGACGTCCTCCAGCCTCAGGTTGCGCTGCAGGGCCGCCACGTCCTCCTCGGACGTGCTTGACAGCACGGCCATGAGGGCCGAGAACCGCTTGGAGCTGCGTTTGGACGGCGGAGCCGGTGTCGGCCGACCCTCCTCTGCCTCATCCTCCCCTGGAACACGTTTACCGGGCATGCCGCTGCTGCCGCTGCTGCTGGTGCTGGTGCGAGGGAGGGACGGCGGGGACGGCGGAAGAAGACCGTAGTCGGGGCCGTCGCGGCTTGCGTCGTAGTAAAGCACTTTGTCCTTGTCCCTGTTCTTGTCGGGTGTGGCCTTGCTGGTTTTGGGCTTGGATTTGCTGGTATCTTTAGACTTGGCCTTGGTCTTGGGCGCGGCTGATAAAGACTTGGAGGCAGTAACGCCTGTTTTGCGCGGGTTAGACTTGGGCGCGTCGTCCCACATCCACGACTCGTCGTCGTCGTCCTCGCCATTGCCATCTTCATCGTCATCCTCATCAATGTCCTTTGTAAAATCAACCACCTCTGGTTTCTCGTTTTTCTTCCTGCCCTTTTTTGCCGCTGCATCTATCGTAGTCTGGCCCAGTGCCGCGGCCGCTGACATGAACCCCGTCTCGACGTTATCCGGCATGTTGAACTTTTTCTTCGGCGCCTTGGTTTTTTTACGCGCCCCCTGCTTCTGCCGGCTCTGGCGCTGCGTCAGCTCCACCTCCTTCACAATGTCCTCGTGCGCGAGCAGCTCGCGGTTGGACTCGGGGATGTCGACGACCATCTGTACGCACTCGGGGACGGCCCCCGCAGGCAGGATCCGGTGCCGCGGGGCGTACTCCAGTTGCTCGCCGCCGCCGCCGCCATCGCCGCCCAGGGACCCGGCGATCAGCGTCTGGATGTACTTGTAGTTGTCAAAGCTCTGGTCGAGCTTGCGCTCCTCGCGCTCGCTCAGCAGCATGTAGATGCGGCCGGCGCGCTTGCGGCCCGTGCGCCCGATGCGCTGGAGCATGCGGATGGGCGACGACGACGCATCGTAGCAGATGATGAGGTCCACCTCGCCAATGTCGAGCCCTTCCTCGCCGATCGACGTCGCCACCAGCGTGTTGAACGTCTGCGCCTTGAACTGCGCAACAACCGTTTGCTGTTCCTTTTGCGTCATCCCCAGACCACTGGCCTTGGCCTTGCCCGTCGACGCGTTCGTCTGGACCTCGCGGTCGGTTGTGGAGGCCCGCCCCGCGGACTGGCCGATAAACAGATGAGGCCGGCACTGAGGCACGTTTTCCTTGAGCACGCGCAGGATCTCAGTCCCCGAGTCGCGGTACGCCGAGAAGATGATGGCCTTGCTATCCGGCGCCGCGTCTCGGAAAAACGCGCGGGTCACCTCAATGAGGTTTTCAAGCTTGGGGTGTCCGACGAACTTGCGGTTCAGCAGCACGCCGCCCGGCTGGTATATAAGCTCTTTGCATCTTGCCATGCAGGTCACGTAGTCATTGCTGTTCAAAAACATGCTGGTGTACTTTCCAGCCGACTTTTTCTTGTTCCCGGCCGCCGTCAGGCCGTACCGCGCCTCCTGCTCAAAGCCCTCCATGTAGTTGTAGAACGGCGTGATGCCGTGGAACTTGAGCAGGTTGATGGCGTGGCCCATGGACGCGAGCACCTTGAGAATGGCGAGGTACTTGAACTGCGCGCCGTTCGGGGGCCCGTGATTCTGGGCCATGAGTGTCTTCATCGCGTTGACGGCCGCGAACTGGTTCAGCAGCGCTGCGTCGCTGATGAACAGAACCTTGGCGTTGTACACCTCGTCGACGAGTGGCTGTAGTGCGGCGGCGAGCGGCGTGAGGACGCTCCACTGATCGTCCGAAAACTCCGAGACGAGCCGTTCAATGTGTTTTTTGTGGACGTATGGTTTGATGTCGTCCGAGTCCTCTGTTCGCAGCTCGACGCGCGAGATGTTGAGGTTTGTGATGATGGCCTGCACGCCCTCAAGCGTCGTCGACGGCGTCGCGGTCAGCGCCAGGATACGGTACGACTGGTTGAACCTATTCAAGAACCTCACCACCTCGGCGTAAGCGTGGTTGCCCGTCGCCCTGTGCGCCTCGTCGACGACAAGACACGCCACGCTTTTCGGATCCAAAATGCCTCTTTTGAGGTCATTGTCGACTGTCTGCGGAGTTGCAAAGAAGACTCTTTTCTCGGCCCACTCCTGTGCTCTCAGCGCGGGCGTAAATGTGCCGCCAATCAGAATGCTTGTGTCCTCTCTGGGTATTCCCGTGATGCCTAGGCAGGCCTCCAGCTGCTGGCTGACGAGCGGCCTTGTTGGAGCCATGAACACCACCTTGGCCGTGCGTGTCCACCTGTAGTAGTTGAGCATGACTGTACTTGCAATGAATGTTTTTCCGAGGCCCGTCGGCAGCGCACACAGCACATTCTCAAACAGCGCCTTTTTCACAATCGCCAGCTGGTAATCGCGCACACTCAGGTTTGTCGGGTATATGTAGATGCTGAGCATCTCTGGATCCAGATCATGGTGCGTGGGCGTCAAGTCCTCTGGGGTTGTGATTGCAGTAGAGCGGTACTCCCAGTTGCCGTCGGGGGTGGCGATGTAGTTTGACGTGAGCCTCGCCTGTCTTCCATTTGGCGAGCTTCTTGCCGGGACGTGGTAGAGCTGTTCGGTTGTAGAAGTTGCAGTTTGGGTCGATGGTTCCACGTTTCGTGGCGCGTCTCGTCGTGGCGCGTCGTTTGCTTGCCCTGTTTGCTTTGCGGTTGCTGACGTAGCTAGAGAAGAAGAGGAATTAGAGGCTGTGGATGACGTTTGCGGTGGCTGAATGCTATCGAAAAAGTCATCCAGTCCATCGTCCTCGTCAAACGCGTCCATTGAGAGGCCTTGCGCAGTGTGTCTGAGTTTGGGTCGCGAGCCGTCGATGCGTTGATCTTGAAATTGCGCGGACGCCGTTGGGACTTGAGAAAACAAACCATGGAGGATGCGGCTGAACACATGAGAGCCAATGAGACGGGGGGAGGGTATCCCATTTCTCCGACGCCCACCATGTCGCTAAGTCCCCGGAGAAGAACTTTTGCGATCGGCGACGAGTCCGCGGCGTGGCAGCTCTCGAGGCAGAGCGTCGCTGTGGACTTGGCTGCGGGTGTGGCCTTGGGCCTGGTCTTGGTGTTGGGCCTGCTCGTGGGCTCCAAATACGCGTGGCTGTGGATTAGAGATGCACGGGAATAATAAACATGGAACTTGAGCGATAGGACTTGCAAGATGCGAGCTCATCGACTGGATGATTATAAGAACAGAAATGGGGTCAGTGTGGGCAGTATGGAGCCAGTCTACCTCTCAATGGGTATATATGAGGCCACAGAACGTAACTATGAGACCGAGCTACCCCACATTCTTATTCCACGAGGATTAAGATTTCCATTTCCTCGTATGGCAAAGAAGAAGAATATCAAAGTCAATTAATTAGTACTTGGAGGACTAACAAACACATTCACGCATCAACGACAAGGGACCTTTGGAGATAACAGCATAATGCGCACTCGGCGAGACTGAGCCCTCGATCGATCTGTGCGCACGCTAAGAAAAACCCAAAAAAAAAGCACTTGAAAGCCATACGCAGTGGTGCTCTGTATCCTATATATATTATCTACGCATTCCCCACCATCTGGGCCCTTTGCCTCGTTTCCACAGTTTTGGCGGTTTCCCATTTCCTATTTCCTATTTCTCCTTTGATTTCTCTTCCTTTCTTCTCTTCTCATCTTGTCCGCCTGTCCTCCTGTGCTGCTGCTTTTACGAGTTTATATGCCTCCAACGTCTCCAGACTCTCTTGTAGCACAGCATGAACCTGACTGACAGCCCAACTGCTGCCAGGTTTAGTGACCAGCCCTCCGCAGGCCTTTTGGCTGACGCTCCGCGTGTCGTCGTCGTCTCTCCGTCGCCTGCCCAGCGTTCCTCTCCACGACACTCACAATCGCAACCGCTCGTTTCCGTTCCTTCGTCCGCCATCTCGGGCTCTTCCTCCTCGTCATCATCATCATCTTCTTCTTCCTCTTTGTCCTTCACGTCTTCCTCGCGTCCCGTCGCTTCCCCCTCTCCCCCTCCGCACAAAAAGTTTCGCTTCTCACGTGACCCCCGCGGCCCCTCGTCGCCTCCTCTTCTCACGGGCAAAACGTCGTCCCCGCCTACCCCGCAGGGCCAACTGGGGCAGCCGCTCAAATTCCACACGCAGCAGGCACAACCAGGCCGGCGCCCGTCACAGTCGCTGGTGAAACCCCCACCGCTGCTCGCTGAGGCCGCACAGGCTGCCGCTGCTGCTGCCGCCAACGGCCCAAAGGCAAAACGCTACAGGTGCTGCTACTGCGACCGCGCCTTCTCCCGCTCTGAACACAGATCCCGCCATGAACGATCCCACACAAAGGAGCGCCCGTTCCACTGCCCAAAGTGTCCAAGCACCTTTGTGCGGCGCGACCTCCTGCTACGGCACGATCGCACCGTCCATGCAAAGGCCCGCAAGCTCCAATCGCAGCAGCAAGACGATCAGTCCCCACCAGCAGTACAAGATGCCACTGCTGCTGCAACGGCACAGAAATCACCACCCGCCGCGGACGTCGATCAACTCTCCAGCTCAATACAATCCAGCTCACCCCCAGAACCCCTCAAGATGAAAAGAAATAGTAACATCTCGAGTCTGCTCAATCAGCCAGCACCGGCTTCCGTCACCTCCGAGACCTCGCCGCCCCAATCACAACCCGCCACTGCGGGATCCAAAAAGTCTCTCAAGGCACTCTCAAATAACATCGCGGCCAAAAACCCCCAGAGCAGCTACCTCAACGTTTTCTCCATCGACTCGTCGTCCAACCACACAAACAACAATGAAGAAGTCAACGCCGCGGTCCTCATGACCGAACTGCGCAAAAGCTTCACCAAAAAACCGGCTGGCCCCCATGTTCCACAGCTCAGCGCATCGTTCCAGTTCAGTCGCCTGCTCAAGTACTTCACGGACTCGTCGCAGAATACAATGCCAAACTCTGAGCACATCAAGTCGCACTTGACTCCCCATCCAACTCGTCTCCAATTAAACAGGTACCTCGCAACGTACTTTGTATACTTTCATCCAGTCCTTCCGTTTTTGCATCCCCATACCTTCGACCCCTCCACGGTGGCCCCGCCGCTGCTCTTTGGCGTCTGCAGCATCGGAGCCTTGCTGTGCCATGAAAACAACATGTCGGTTCTCCTCCACAATACCTGTCGCAACTTCATCACGTCCATCTTTGAGGTCTCGAAAGACTACCCCCAGAACTCGACGCCGCTCTGGACCATGCAGACCTTGATCACTGCCCTCATCTACTGCTCGTGGAGCGGCGACGTTAGAGGCCTCGAGTTTATATCTTCCATCCGAAGCACCATCACGACGCTCGTTAAAACGGCCGTTAATAACCTCGTGCCCGCAACCACGCCCAGTGAATTTCTTCAGACAGAACTCACCGTGCGAACCTACTTTGCCGTGTTTATTGTCTTTGGCTCGCTCACGGCCATCTTCAACTATCCTTCCCAAATAAACCCATCCGACATCCCACAAAACACACCGTTGCCTTGTTTGGAGGCCTTTTGGAATTCAGAACAATCCATTCACAAGATGCCCGCACCGTCGATGAGCTTCCAGCAGGCCATGTCTGCATTGCGCAACAAGGAGCAGTGTGGAACTCTCTCTCCCATGGCAATTAGGGTGCTGGGCACTGCGCTGTTCAAGGAGTGTTGGCAGTTCCGAGCAGAGCCGTGGAGCCCGACTCACAACCAGCGCAAGGCAGAGCTGCTGGACATTCTTGTGACGTGGAATGAGGTTGCCGTTGATCCAGAGCCAGGCCGCGGTCAGAGCGTCTCGCAATTTCTGCTCAACAGCTCGCCGATGGTACTAGCACTCGCAGTAGAGGAGCTGCCGTGTGAGATACTTGACAAGATCCGAAGCATGCAGCATCCCCTCGTTGTTGACGCATATGTGCTTGCCCTGGTAATGAACATTCGCATGCTCGTCGACATGACGGCCATCCGCGAAAGCCTGCGGTTCCATGTTCCGCACGACATCTCGTCGGCAGCCGTGTCCACCTTGTCTGATCTCATGTCATCGGGCTCACTGTCCTCGCCGGCCGTGACTGCGCTTGTCGCCAAGTGCTTTGATATCTTCCGCATCATTGCCGTTCCTGGCATGCGCCTTTTCACCAGCGTCAGCTCCTCGCCCATCTTTGTAGCATGCCCTGAAGCCCTGCTGTGTTTTGCCGAAATCACTCTGCTTGTCGTCATGTGGTGCCACCGCTACGAGCACGAGCGTGGAAACTCCCTCGCAGCTGCCGCCGGGGCCGACGAGGACGACGAAGCCAGTCTCTACGCCATCATGGAGCGCACGTGCTTCGAATCCGGGCTCGAAAAGTGCCAAGGCCGGCTCGCCACGACGCTGAGTCTCACCGGCGCCGACATGCTCGAAGCCTGTGACAGCTGGGGCTTTGCCGAGCTCATGAGTCTCGCCCTGCGCTCCTTTGCATACCAGCTTGGTCCCACCTCCGCTGCGTCTGGCCCTACTCCCACATCACAAGCACAGATGCCCTCACTCCCGTCGCATTCGTCCTCCTCGTCCTCCTCCTCCGTGTTCCGCCATTCGCCCATTCCGCCCTACGCGGAACTCAGCAACGTACGGAGCGACAGCTTTGGGCGGCGCGGCCCGCTGGCGGCGAGCTTGATGGGCACGGCGCAGGTGCCGCTGGACAGACAGGCTTGGCACCACACGGCGCCAGGCGCTGCGGGTCGACCCTGAGACTTTGTCCGCGCTCGTGCAAAAAGTTGACGTAAAAAAAAAAAAAAAAAAAAACCATGGTAGAATGGTAGACGGGTTTCATATATCCATTCCCTTTTTTATATTCTCTTTCTTTTAGTTCATGTTCATGATCATGTCAAAATGTTATGTTATGGTATAATCAAAAATTGAGTTTATCATTGATGATGATTTTTTCCTGCATTCACTTTTTGAGTGTTGCGTGGTCCAATTCATTTGTTCGTGCACTCCTGCGTTCGCATATTTTCATTGGTTATTAACAAAAGATCTCTGATTGGTTCAAATTTAGAATACACCCGCCTATAACAGACATAGACTGTAGTACATGAGCCTCACTTGAACCCTTAACGCTATACAAGTTGTAACTCTTCCTATGTAGTCCTTAAACCCTGTGCCGTGTTCACCCCCTTCCATAAATATCCGTGGACGCCCTCCTTCCAGGAATCTTCCTTCCTCATCCCGGATTGCTGCGCCTAAGCGTCACTGACTTATGGTTCCATCCCAAGTCTAGTCTCACACGGTTAGTACTGTAGTATATTACACGCCTCTATCCTATAGCTAGCTTAGTTGTAAAAATTGAGATTCTATTTACCTTGATTTAGCGAGGTACATGTACATGTACATGTACATCATGTTGAGTTTATTACATAGTAGGGCAGTTACACCGAACCAATATAATATCTCAGCAGTAGTGTCGAAGAGTTAGGCGTGTAGGTGAGCACCTTAGATGGTGGTGGCAGATCTAGAGGACGGAGTCAGTAAGGAGTCTTGGAAGACGATTTAATGAAGTAGTTCTAGCAGAACAGAAAGGTCAGTTCGAGAAGAAGAGAATACTGCACCAGCAGATATTCTAGTAGTCGCTGTGACACTATTGATGCAGATGATGCCGTCAGGCATCATCAAAGACAAAACAAAAAGTCAAAATAAGCTGCAACTTGATTATCGTAACACAGACCGGACTAACGTCCAGCCCATGACACTGATGAAGAACCCTGGATATTTCAGCGCATTCCGTAACATATACCAGTGTCCTTCCGCACAAATCTTTGTCATAAACCAAGTCTTTGTGCAAAGCCAGTCACTGAAAGAAAAAACTCATATTTTCATAACAGTGCTGGAGTTTCCTTATCAGGTCTTCGAATGTTATATTGTTGGAATGTTTATCTGCGTGGGAAATAAGCTTTCTACGACCATAAAAAATTGCTTCATTTAGCACTTTATTTTCTACAAGCTGTATTCGCAAGATTTCAAATAGGCATTTCCTATTCATACTTATAGGCATAAACCTGGAAAAACTTATAAAACAGTGTCACTTGACCAACGGATTATCTTTCTTTCTTCAACCTACGCATTAATATCAATGGCATCCTTTGATACTCTCCCCTTGAACGTTCTTAAAAAAATCTCGCAGCACCTCAACGTAGCTCAGCTGGTCCATGTGGCCCAGACTTGCGAAAACATGTACGAGCTTTGTGCTGCGGTTGCATGGGCCAACATTGGATATTTCCCGAAAAACTACACTATGGAAGGCACTCATTTCAAATTCTCAGAGTCAAAAGAGTTTATGCAACGCTCGCCCAAAATTCCAACCAACTATGTGCTGAGTGGATGTTCCGTTGAAATGGATAAGCTCACATTTCTGCTAATGAACAACCTGATTAGTAGCAGGACCCTGTCATATATCAAGACAGTGGCCATCTGGGCAGCATATGATGTCGGGCATATGAAAGGCGGAAGCACGACAGTTTCGAGCTCCGGCAAACAATACTTCAACAATAAAAACGCCCGGGCATGTTTCGACACGGCTATTCTCGACATCTATTCACGGTATCCGCGTATTGATGAAGCAAAACTCGAGTTATATACACAGTTATTTGCAAACGCTGGCCGTCTTAAGTCATGGCTTAATACATTGGTACAAGCTGTATTGTCAATTCAAGAGACAAACATGTTCACCAGTGGGTTTCTGCAAGGGCAGCAACTGAGAGTAGGCCCCAAACAAACAAGATGGGGGGATCCTTTTGCGATGCCTGGCTTTCCTACCGAGAACTCAAGTAATTTTCACTACGCAAATGCTCTAGCTACCAATGAGTTCTCGTTTGCACAGTTGATTGCAACCAAACTTACACAGTTTCCTAATATGGATATGTTGGCCATTGATGCTAACGGCAATTATGACTCCCCAGAAAACGCTCACACAATGGAACTTTATTCAGCTAGAGCTGAGCGTCTGTTGCTGGCCATTGCAAATGTTCTTCCAATGTTACCAAATGTTGAAGCCAGGCTAAGTCTTCATGGGCGATTACTACACAAATCTTTCCTTTCCCACAATATTAAGGGCTTACGTCAAATCAAGATAGTATGTTTCGAGTGTTACGTTAATGACGAGAATTTCTTACATGGTGCCCGCTTTTTAAATATCCTGAAAAAAATCACTGGAGTCAAAAAAGTGGAAATTGTTACTATGGGTCACCCAAACTGTCACTGTCAAAATTTGATAGATTATAATAATAACCACCCCGCTTTGTTTGACTTGGCAGACAGGTTCCTCGGTGAAGTGTATCATTTACCGGCTAATGGAACAGCCACAGATCTCGCTTTTTGTTCAGAATACTTGATGGGTTGCTTTCGTATAGCTTCTTTCCTGAACGAACGTTATACAGTAGCACAATATGCTGTGACCTTGGATTTTTACTCTGAAACAGAAGAATCAGAGGACCTACGTGATATGTTTGAATACAGGAGTTCTACTTTGAAAAGTCTGAAAATCATTTCACGGACAAAGTATGAGCTGGATTTGCCAGGTGTTACTAGCGTTGAGCTAGAGCAGTTAACGCATCTAGAACTTTACAACATTACTTTGAGCCCCCAGCTTACTAGATGCTTGATGTTGAAGCCTGGGATGAGAATAACACATCTGACTGAAGAGCAGCCATTATACGATGTTAGTTCAAATATAATATATCTACGTTGATTGCGATAACTCTGGTCACTATTCTGATAGTTTAGGTGATCTAGATGGGGACGTTGAAGAGGTTGAGAAAAATGAGTTACAGGTGCCGGATGGTGGGGCGAAAGAGAGTCAGAGTGAAGTCAAACTACTCTGCATTACTCTAGACGAAGGCTAGTTCTTTGAGTTCCATGCTGCAAAAGCAACTTTTAAGGCATACAATGTTGTTATATGTCAACTGCGGTTTATGTACTTTATAGACGTTAGCAGCCATTGCAGTTCTGCGTGAAACTCACCCTTTCAAAGAGTTGATTGACACAAAGGAAAAGAAATCACCAATCGTAACAGGCATTCTGGATAAAGTGGAAACCACCAAACATAGCGCCTTCAAGTTGGCAAAAGTTCGATTGAACTAACGTCTAAGGAGTATGTGATTCATAGTTCATATATGACAAATAATAATAGGGTGCGACTGTAGAAATTTGCGGATGAGTAGTTGAATTTCAAGTTGCAATTTTGACTGCGGCAAGCACAGCTGTCCTGGTGCAGGCACGTTCGAGACTATGCACAAGACACTGCTTCACAGAACTTCAGTACGTATTTAGCCGTTCTAAGAAATAAGTTGTGCTTCACAGAACTTCATAGCCGTTCTAAGAAATAAGTTGAGCCGCATAACCCCGTACCCACACTTTTCGCGAAAAACGAGACAAGTACCACCACGTTTCAGCTCTCTTCCTTCTACCTACACCATTAATCCATTTCGCTTTGCCATCAATCTGCACCTGCCACGC
This sequence comes from Geotrichum fermentans, assembly GCA_030564905.1. Taxonomy (NCBI): domain Eukaryota; kingdom Fungi; phylum Ascomycota; class Dipodascomycetes; order Dipodascales; family Dipodascaceae; genus Geotrichum; species Geotrichum fermentans. The sequence continues at coordinate 24,318 of JAJMAG010000234.1, forward strand.
CATCAGGAGGACACTCAATGACGCGAAGGTTCGTCTTTCTGGCTGCTGTAATGCTTTAGAAGCATCAACTGTAAGTTATAACTAGGAACTTCGACAACTTTCAAGTTGACAACTACTTCTCAAGCCGCCCTGAGGACGCGATCGGCCCAGGAATACGCTTTACCCTTTTCTCTCCTCTCTCCCCGCGACCTACGACATTCCTGAAGGAGTCTGAGACTCAAATAACGATCTCTCGATGCTGACCATTGATTTCACCCGAACTTTACAGCAATTCGATGAATCTCTCTGGTTATTCTTGCTACCAACCCGTTGAGCAGCATCTTAGGCTGTCCTCTGGCAATCGTGGACCCAATTTTTGAGAGGACCTGCTAGCCAGCTTTTCGCTGCTGGAAATCCAACGCCCACCTCGTTGGCAGCGAGCGCGGGTGAGCAGCTCCAGGCTCCCCCGGCACGTCGCGTTGCTCGAGTTGATGGGGTTGAGCAGGCACTTGCGGCGAGCAGCACACAGGTGTGCGCCTGCCCAGACTTACCCTAGTGTGTGACTGTTCGAAGGCCGATGCGGACGGGTTGACGGTGCTGTAAAGCGGAAACCGCTTGCTCAAAATTCCCATTTAGTACGTTGCCGTAGTCGACCGGCAGTACGACGGAACAATCTCAATTTCCTGGCCTGGTAGCCTACAGAAGCTTTTTCATTCGATGGTGTTGTTATGACGGCGTACGTCCACATCGCGTGAGCCGTCGGGTTTTGAAATTATCGTCCAGTAGGTCCGAGATGGCCGTGATAAGAGAGGTGACCGTGCTAGCAGAGGTGGTAGTGGATGGGTTCGTAAGGAACACTCAAACGCAGCAGAAGAAAGATCTATTGCCTGAGCGGGATGAAGTCATGGCGGATAGCGATGATAATGACCGTGTCGGTGTACGTACTGTACATCTACTGTACATGCACACGAAGCCAGACTACAGCGGCACCTAAAGAGTTGTAGGATAGTTATTACAAGACTCTCTACTTGATAAATGTCCTAGCTTTTAATAGGAATAAAAGACATTTATTGTGCGACTCAGTTCAAGCCTTGAATTAACGATGGACTTTGGAGTCCATACTAGTAGTCATCTGCAAGTTTCTACAGCTGTTGCACCCCAAAAATAAAGCAATAAAATTTGTTTAGCCGCACACCGAAATACTACCTAAGGCTACATGAAAACATTGAAAAGAGTAAAAAAAATAATAATAGGTGATCTACCAGCTGCCGTCAAGTGTTCTGAATACTACCAATGAAAAATACTAGTTTCGGTGCGAACAGTTGGCACGTGTAGAGCGCGGGGGATTTCGGCGAGAGCCTGTAGCGCGCGATGAATGCGAAGCTTGAGATCTCTGCTTTGCAACTCTTCCCGTCGACCTTGCAGGCAAAGGTTGGACGATTTGGATGTTGATTGAGTTGTATTGAGAGGGGCCAGGTTCATTCAAGGGCCGTGCGCTGCTTCCAGATGCGCTTGGCAACGGCTCTGGGCTTCTTTCAGCTGTCCTTCCCGATGGCTCTCTATTGAGCTCTGGTCGCTCTGCCGATGGTGCTCCTGGGCTTGAGCGAGTAGCAGTAATGGCTGCAGGCTCCTCTGGCGGAAGGCGTGCAGTGCTGAGCTCGCGATTTTCGACCGATAGGCTTGATGGAGTAGCAGTAATGGCTGTAGGCTCTCCGGTACTGCTTTTGGTTGATCCATGTTGTCTCTCAGTCACGGTATTAGTGCCTCCAAAAACCCGCGTATTATGGAGGGTAATATTTATACTTGAAGCAATAGTGGGGTGCCGAGGTTCTCCAGTAGCCGCAGCGTTTTTACTACTGGCGGCTCCAAAAATGTTAAAGTTAACGATCGACATAAGAAGGAAAAAGATTTTGATAAAAAAACATGGCAGGGTCGCTGCAAGGGACATTTTATAAATGTGCGTACTTCTTACTATGACCATTGTGTTGTACGACCATTGTGTTGTCCAACAAAGCTCACGCCGTTGTTGTTTTGCTACTAGTTGACGCTCTATCCTCATATTGCTTGAGACACCCCGGATCCGCTCCTTTAACCTTTTCTATGGGAATGATATAGTGAGGACGCGACTATAAAGGGAACTGAATATCGCACAGACTATTGTGTAACGTCCAAAACACGATCCTTTCCCTGATGAGCCCAATGAGGATACCTAAGATACCTAGAGTGGTACTCAGCAAGACACTCCTCCGCTGGCTAGCTTCTACCGAGGGTCGTTACATTCTCGCCTTTAGGTCTTGCTAGGGGCTGCTTAGGTGGTTTTATCCTTATCACCTCGACGAGCTCTTAATATTGCGCCCCCCATTTTACATACATGTAAATAGCTTCCGTTCTTTCCTCTTACAAGCCTCTTCCTCTCCATCCTAAGTTGTAGCACTTGAACCCTTGTTCACCCTTCTGTTGCGGACTTGCGGTGAAATGTCCATGACCTTCGTAGTTCTGTAATCAGGCTAAGTAATGATTAGTACTATGTTATGTAAGCAATCACCTTGAGAGTTACAAGGGAAGGCACAGCTTATCTAGCCGTGCCTTCACCAAGGGACATTACACTTCCTATGTACGCCATTCTATCAAGTGTTGAGTTCTAAGTCCCCAATTACCTCTTAATTTGCTGTTTTGTTGCATCCAACCAGGGTCCCATCAACATTTGTTTTTGAAAAAATATCATGTTTTGCCCGTAGACTCCGGCGACGGCTGGAAGCTTGTATGGGTTACTGACAACTCAAGGCTCGGCAATGGGAGCTGATTTAGGCCGGTGAGGCGATTGAAGCAGCTGTTGAACTTGTAGAAACAGCACAAATAGAAACAACGCGCTCCAAAGGTTGATCACAATTCAAATGGTCGGAGGCAGAATTAGCTTGAATGCAACACAGAGTTGTAAGATTGTGCATTTTTCATTTCTCTGCATTCACGTGGCAGCCATGTCAAAGTTCACGAGTTATCCTTTGTCCACAAAACCTTGCCGTGCGATCTAATCTCCATGCTGCGTTTGTCCTCAACGCATGAAATTTCTTACAGCCTGTTTCTCTGAGCATTTAACAATGCTCCTGCCGCATATATAAGCAACAGTGAATGCAGATAGTTAAAAGTCTTCATTATTCATCCCAAATTGCTGTGCTTGACATTCATTGCCTTGAGAAGAACTTGAGTCTGACTTAACACCAATTAGAATCTTATTTGCGTCATTCCACAAGGGCACTTCTGCCATTGACAGTAAACACTTCTTCAACTGTGTTATTACATGACGCATATATGAAGCAATTGTGTGCTTGAATGAAGATAAACCCCCTTTTGCATCCATTAATATTATCATGTCTTTGGAATTTCAATTTCTACCTACTGAGATCATTCGATGTGTTGCTGATCAGCTAGTCTGGGTAGACGTACGTTCACTGTGCCAAAAGCAATGTAAAAAATGGGTGAAAATACATCGACTCAAGAGCGTGATGGCCTTTGCAAATACCTGTCGACGGTTCAAGCAAATACTAGAACCTGATATCTACAAAGTCTTTGCGCCTTACTCAAAATTATGTACCACACATTTTATATCCGCTCATATTTGTGATGAAAAATTTTGATCGAGCAATCCTCAGTCAGTTAGTTCAATTCAGGACTGGCCATGGCGAATTTGGAGAGTACTTTCAGAGACTCAAAATCACAAACCGGGACTACTTATGCGAATGCGGCATATTGGAAACGCCGCGACACATTCTTATCGATTGCCCGTTCTATTGCAACGAACGATCTAAGTTATCTACTGTCTCTCCGGAGCTTGATCTTAAGGTACTTCTTGATTCCAGGAAGGGCCTTTCTGCGCTGATTGAGTTCCTTAAATCTACCCGCAACCCCCAATGATGGCCAACCTTCTAGGGATGTTCACTCTAGGTTTTCCCCCAATCCAATCGCGTGACTGGGTTTCCTTTTGTGCTGATGTCTGAAATTTTAGACACTCAGGGAATAAACCAACACCATCGAAATACTTGAAACAACAACTCTTCTGAACTAGAATTTGTCTGGATCAGACAAGCATTGACCCATGTCTTACTTTATGTTTATATAGTTATTACACCTCTAGTAGTATCATTTAAACGGGACAATAAACAGATTTACTACTACACATTTTATATGGCACCATCCTTTTGATTACTTTCGTATGCCGAACTTTTCTTCACCACATGTGCCCCATTCATTCCTGTATACATCCTATGGGCCCACGATTTTCTAGTGAGTATTCAAAACTTTAGTAACTAATGGTCAATGCGTTAAAGTACAACTAACCAGGTGCAGCTATGTTGAAAACATCACAAACTGAAACTCAGAAGACTGCTCAAGTATGTAAAGCATTTTGCTAACAGTGAGCGCAGGTGGAATTGGTATAAACAAAACTTCATTATGCTTCCAATACGTGCGCCCAAAGTATATGCGACTGCTCAATGAAATTACAATGAAAATTGAAAGCGAGCACAGAAATTACCGGGTGTTTTTTAAGAATTTGGCACGATACGCCCAGCCCGTGAAACTGAATCTATATGTCACATTGAGTAATAACAATTGGAGAACGATACCTATGTTCAAAGACATCGATGCTTGCAAGACTCTAAATATCCAGTCATTAGCACTTCAGTTTGTTTGGCCGCAGCACCAAGAAAGCTTGGTTGAGTCTATCAGACACTTCAAGAACCTGCGTAAATTGCAACTAACTGGATACTGTGGCGTCAGAGACCCTACATTCTATGCAGAGTCGGTGTCGGCCTTGTGCGCACATCTTCATGAACTGGAAAACCTCGAGCACCTGACACTTCAAGACATTCCCGAAGAAGGCTTTACATGGAACCTTCCTCCTAAGGTCTGGCACCTCAAGGCTGATATCAGATTATTTCGCAAGCTGCCAGCCGATCTCTCCATGTTTTCTAGTGTAACCTTCCTGGAATTAGCTCTTCTAGACTGCTTTTGTTACAGTAGTATTGAGCCCGTAGACCTTGATCCCCCTTTTACCTCACTCGACTCTTTGATTATACATACCATCCTAAAACCAAATAAGGGGTCTGAGCCCATGGTTCGTCGTTTTGTGGCAAAAAACCCGGGTCTCATCAACCTTGCACTTGGAAAAGTTGATGTTTTGCCCATGGACTCCAGCGACGGCTGGAAGCTTAAGTTTGGCGGGACGGATGACCCAACTGCGCAATGATAGACCTGGGCCAGGACGTCCAAATAAAATTAATTTATATTTTAGCTTCAAGTAGAAATGTCATCTAAACTAACCATAGTCAGAGACCACCGACGGTGATGCCACTCAGACAGAGACACTTGATGCCCCATGGCAGTACCAACCATCAGTGCCACTAATAAACTTCAATATCTTGGGGACCATATGTAGTTGGCTGCTGAAGCTTCTGAGTAAATATTAAAACTTTAGTTGATATATAACAAGAATGATAATGCAGCAAACATTGAGGCTTGGTAACGGGGCTGATATAGCTTAAATGTAATCTAGTAGTATGATTGTGAATTTTTTTTATTATTATTCATTATTCACGAAACAATCTTGTCGTACTACTAGGCGTTAAGGTCTAAGTTCGCAACTTACCCCTTGTCCTCAAACCCTACCGTTCAATCCAAACTTTATGTTGCGTTTGTCCTCAGCGCATGAAATATCCCACTGTCTGTTTTCTTTGAGCATCTCTAACAATGCCTCTGCCGCATACATGTATATAAATAACAGTAAATGCCTTTTTTTCATTCGAAATAGTTCGTTGCTCTTCCTAAATTGCTGCGCTTTACATTGCCTTTAAGCAGAACCACTGAAGTCTCACCCAACACCAACTGAACTCTTATTTACGTCATTCAACGAGGTACCTCCGCCATTGACAGTAAATAATCTTTAACTGTGATATTCCATGATGCGTTTATGAAGCAATCATATCCTAACCACTGTTGCTTGAATGAAGATAAACCTCCTCTTGCATACATTAGTATAATGTATTTGGGATTTCAATTTATACCTACTGAGATCATTCAATTTATTGCTGATGACCTAGTCTCGTTAGACGTATGGTCACTGTGCAAAGAACGATGTGAGAAATGGACCCAAACCGATCGCCTCAAGAGTTTGGTGGCCTTTGCAAATACTTGTCGGCGGTTCAAGCATATACTAGAACCTGATATTTACAAAGCCTATGCGCCTTACTCAGACCTAATGTTGCCCAGACGTTTTTCATGGCACCACCCTTTTCCATCCTATAATATACCAAATTATCCTGCGTCACAATTGCCACATCCATTCCTGTCTACATTCCATGGGCCTCCAATTTTCTAGTGAGTGTTTGAGAGTTTAGTAACTAATGACCAATGTATTAAAGTACAACTAACCAGGTGCAGCTATGTTGAAAGACATCGCAAAGCGAATCCCAAAAGAGTGCTCAAGTATGTAAGGCATTTAGTGCTAACAGTGAGTGTAGGTGGATTTGATAGAAACAAATCTTCACTATGCTTCCAATACGTGTGCCCAAAGTATATGCGACTGCTCAATGAAATTACAATAGAAGTTGAAAGCGAGCACAGAAATTACCGGGTGTTTTTTAAGAATTTGGCACGATACGCCCAGCCCGTGAAACTGAATCTATATGTCACATTGAGTAATAACAATTGGAGAACGATACCTATGTTCGACGACATCGATGATTGCAAGACCCTAAATATCCAGTCATTGACACTGAAGTTTGTTAGGCCGAAGTACTATAGAAACTTGGTTGAATCTATCAGATACTTCAAGAACCTGCGCAAATTGCATCTAACTGCATATGAACGTGGCAGCAGCGATACTGAATTCTACGCACGATCGGTATCGGCCTTGTGCGCCCATCTTCATGAACTGGAAAACCTCGAGCACCTGACATTACAAGACATTCCCGAAGAAGGCTTTACATGGAACCTCCCTCCTAAGGTGTGGTATCTTAACGTTAGTATTAGATTATTTCGGAAGTTGCCTGCGGATCTCTCCATGTTTTCTAGTGTCACCTTCCTGGAGTTGGCTCTACCGGACTGCTCTCCTTACCGGATTGAGCCCGTGGACCTTGATCCCCCTTTCACCTCACTCGAATCTTTGATGGTACACACCACCCTGAAACAAAATAAGGAGTCTGAGCCCATGATTCGTCGCTTTGTGGAGAAAAACCCGGGTCTCATCAACCTTGCACTTGGAAAAGTTGATGTTTTGCCCATGGACTCCAGCGCTGGCTGGAAGCTCAAGTTTGGCGGGACTGATGATTTAACTGCGCAACCCTAGGTATCGGCCAGAGCCTTCAAATAGAAGTAAAAAATATAACAGCCCAGCGCGATGCTGGCCATGTTGTCACTAGTGTCACTAGAATCAAGAGCTCAATTAGAAAAAGAAGTCTCTGGCTACCTTTGTTGTATCAATAGGAGTAGTATCGTCTTGTTGAGTCAAATCATTCCTTTAATAATCTTGGTCAGCTAATGGTCAAACCACTGAGCTTGAAACATTTTTTTCTGGGTATTTGCCAGCGATACTCAATGCATCACTTGAATTACCCCATTGACCAGCCTTGATGTTTCTACTTCAGTCCCTCTCGCTTCTTAGTCTGGACAGGTGCCGTGGTGGCCTTGCCACGAGTTTCCCATCATGAATTCTTTCTTTTTTGCTGATCTTGCTCAAGGTCTTCTTGCTCACCTTTGCAGACGCAAAAACTGATACGATAATGAAGTTGTAGCTTGACTTCTTTTTGTTTTGTCTTTGATACGGCCTTACGGCATCATCTGCATCAATAGTGTCACAGCGACTACTGGAATATCTGCTGGTGCAGTATTCTCTTTTTCTTCTTCACTACAATTTCTCCCTTCTTCTCGAACTGGCCTTTCTGTTCTGCTAGAACTACTTCATTAGATCGTCTTCCAGGACTCCTTACTTACTCCGTCCTCTAGATCTGCTCACACCATCTACGTTCATTGACCTGAAGTGCTCACCTACACGCCTGACTCTTCGACACTATTGCTGGGATATTATATTGATTCGGTCAACTGGTGTAACTGCCCTACTATGTAATAAACTCAACATGATGTACCTCGCTAAATCAAGGTAAATAGAATTCCAATTCTTACAACTAAGCTAGCTATAGGATAGAAGGGTGTAATATACAGCAGTACTAACTGTGTGAGATTAGACTTGGGATAGAACCATAAGTCAGTGACGCTTAGGCGCAGCAATCCTGGATGCACATGTAGTTCTTAAACCCTGTGCCGTGTTCACCCCCTTCCATAAATATCCGTGGACGCCCTCCATCCGGGAATCTTCCTTTCTCGCATGTAGGAAGAGGTAATTGGGGACTTAGAACTTAACACTTGATAGAATGGCGTAGGAAGCATTCGTGCCATGACACACCCACAGTATTGGGATGACTACTATATTAGATAAGCATACGACTTGAATGAGAAAGATCGTCGATCGTGGCTACGTGTCACGTGCAAAGATTGCTTTCTACTTGTTCCCATAATTACGCAGAGTAACTTCAAGCACAAGGGTCCTTATCCGGGCACGGTACCGACTACGGTCGAACGTGTGCACAGGGTGCATGCATCATCACCGCGTGCACAATACCGCAGGTGGTTTTGAACGAGTAGCCACCACATTACAGAGACTGGGATGCTAGGGCCCTTTATAAAACAAAGTCCTCCTCCTCAATCTGAACAGCAAGCTTCAGTGACACGGTGGCACTCATCAACGCTATAGTTGTTCAGACCGAGGTGTTGTCAAATCCCTTGGTGAAGGCACGACTAGATAAGCTGTGCGTTCCGTTGTAACTCTCAATATGATTGCTTACATAACACAGCACTAATCATTACGTAGCCTGATTACAGAACTACGAAGGTCCTGGATATTTCACCGCAAGTCCGCAACAGAAGGGTGAACAAGGGTTCAAGTGCTACAACTTAGGATGAAGAGGAAGAGGCTTGTAAGAGGAAAGAACGGCAGCTATTTACATGTATGTAAAATGGGGGGCGCAATATTAAGAGCTCGTCGAGGTGATAAGGATAAAACCACCTAAGCAGCCCCTAGCAAGACCTAAAGGCGAGAATGTTACGACCTTCGGTAGAAGCTAGCCAGCGGAGGAATATCCTGCTGAGCACCATGCTAGGTACCTTAGATATCCTCATTGGGCCCAGGAAGGAAAATCGTGTTTTGGACGTTACACAATAGTCTGTGCGATATTCAGTTCCCTTTATAGTCGCTTCCTCACTATATCATTCCCATCGAAAAGGTTAAAGGAGCGGATCCGGGGTGTCTCAAGCAATATGAGGATAGAGCGTCAACTAGTAGCAAAACAACAACGGCGCGAGCTTTGTTGGACAACACAATGGTCGTACAACACAATGGTCGTACAACACAATGGTCGTAGTAAGAAGTACGCACATTTATAAAATGTCCCTTGCAGCGACCCTGCCATGTTTTTTTATCCAAATCTAAGCTTTTTCCTACTTATGTCGAACGTTAACTTTAACATTTTTGGAGCCTCCAGTAGTCAAAACGATGCGGCTACTGGAGAACCTCGGCACCCCACTATTGCTTCAAGTATAAATATTACCCTCCATAATGCGCGGGTTATTGGAGGTACTAATACCGTGACTGAGAGACAACATGGATCAACCAAAAGCAGTACCGGAGAGCCTGCAGCCATTACTGCTACTCCAAACATAGCAGCACCATCGGTGGAAAACCGCGACCTTGGCACTGCACGCCTTCCGCCAGAGGAGCCTGCAGCCACTACTGCTACTCTGGATCCATCAAACATAGCAGCCCCATCGGTGGAAAACCGCGACCTCGGCACTGCACGCCTTCCGCCAGAGGAGCCTGCAGCCATTACTGCTACTCCCTCAAGCCCTGAAGCACCATCGGCAGAGCGACAAGAGCTCAATAGAGAGCCATCGGGAAGGACAGCTGAAAGGAGCCCAGAGCCGTTGCCAAGCGCATCTGGAAGCAGCGCACGGCCCTTGAATGAACCTGGCCCCTCTCAAGACAACTCAATCAACATCCAAATCGTCCAACCTTTGCCTGCAAGGTCGACGGGAAGAGTTGCAAAGCCGAGATCTCAAGCTTCGCATTCCTCGCGCGCTACAGGCTCTCGCCGAAATCCCCGGCGCTCTGCACGTTTCAACTGTGTGTACCAAAACTAGTATTTTTCATTGGTAGTATTCAGAACACATGTGCACTTGACGGCAGCTGGTAGATCGCCTATTATTATTTTTTTTACTCTTTTCAATGTTTTCATGTAGCCTTAGGTAGTATTTCGGTGTGCGGCTAAACAAATTTTATTGCTTTATTTTTGGGGTGCAACAGCTGTAGAAACTTGCAGATGACTACTATATGTAGCGTACCAGGTTCACTCCTTGAACCCTGTACCCTCCATTCCTGAGATTACCCTCCTGAAGGGCCTTACCCGGCCCTAGGCGTGTATAAATATCCATCCTCTCAGGACCTTCTTGTTCTGTAGGGCCTCGCTCCCTGAGGCCCTCCGCCTCCTGTTCTCTCATGATTAGCCCAACTGCCAAACATATCGGTAAGCCTAGCTCTATCTAGCTTAACCTTCCATAACCTATCTAACCTAGCCTAGTTTAATCTATTTTGTCATACTGAGACATTACACTATATATGTAACGATCCTTTGTAGAATGTTCCCAGATCTCGTCTCAGGCAGTATCAGTAATGGATTACGTAAGCAATCCCTAGTAAAGAAGAAGGGAGAAGGCCAGTGCTTAGCACCAGCCTTCTCCCAGAGAAAGGAATCACTTGCTACTCTGGTCGTACAACGTGCCTCAAGACTAACAACCGTGCAGGTCACAGTTAGGAGCCTACAGCCTTGTAGGTTCAATCTTGAGGAGTTGAACGACGACAATGAGTGTGTCTTTTATAGCCGGCCAGAATGGCCGTCTCCCTAAGACGAAGGGGTTGAATACTTGACAGTAAATGAGATGGCTGGCGAGCCCGCTGCTGTGTGCAGCGGTGCCGCGCTGTGGCCCGTCGGTGCTTGACCGTTGTGGGCAATCCCGTCGTATTTCTAGTTGGATACGATCGTTGAAGCCATCACGGGAAGAATCGTGTTTTGTACGTTACAACTATAACATTGAACGTCCAAAACACGATTCTTCCCTGCTGAGCCAATGAGGATACCTGAGGTACCTAGCATGGTACTCAGCAGGACATTCCTCCGCTGGCTAGCTAAGCGCAGGCTTAGCCAGTCAGCCTATCATAATATAATGCTAGCGGCGCACAGGCCCCGCTAGCCAGCCACCCCATATACAGTTATGGGATGGTCTACCCTCGTCTAGGGAGACGGTCATCCTGGCCGCCTATAAAGACATGTCAACTCCCGTCGTTCAACTCCTCAGGATTGAACCATTAAGGCTGTAGCTTACTAACTATGCCCCCCCCCCCCATGGCTCTTGGTCTTGAAGCACATTGTACGACCAGAGTAGGACACCCTTTCTCTGGGAGAAGACCGAGTGCTTTTACAGGACCTTGCTTACATAAGCGCTTACCCCCCTGCCATCTCGTCACTAGGGACGATTCTACCAGAGGTCGTTACAAACTGCTGTAAAACAACGAGATTAGAGGTACCAGCAGTATGAGATAGAATAGGAGTAGAAGCAGTATTGTTATCAGACATCGTAATTGTATTTACATTCGAACTTTGGTTGCCCTTTTACTTAAGGTAAAAAGGCCTCTTTATATATCTTTGCTATTTACTTTATAGAAGACTCTCGAAGAACATCCAAGGTTAGACTAACATCAGTCTAACGTTTAGCACAGCCATCATCGCCACCATGGAGGCGATATCTGTTGTTGGAGTGAGAGCCAACTCATTCTGAGATACTATAAGTTGTTTCTAGATTGTTCCCGAGGATGCTCAAGTTTAGTTCTAGAAACTCCCAACTGTGGATCAGATTGGTTCTAGAACGTACTCAAAACAGTGCCA
>JAJMAG010000235.1:0-36237 GCA_030564905.1 Geotrichum fermentans
CGCTGCGCTGTACCAAAAAAAAAAAAAATTAAAAAAAAGCCTCGCGGCGGCGGCACGGAAAACAAATGTTTGGGGTCTGAGAAATGCATGGATGATATGGAATATTGAAAAGAAAAACAAAAAACGAAAAAAAAAAAAAATTTAAAAAATGGGCTTATAGACGATGTGGTAAGTAAGATATCGTACGTTCACATACATGCGAATTAATATTCTTCGATGTTGATGATGATGATGATATCTCTTAATAAATGATGAGGATGCACGAGTATTACCGTATTGCCGGCAGCGTCGGTTGGAGTTGGACTTATAATTAGACCATGATCCCATCCGCCAGCATTGAACCTAGTCCTAACTTGACTTTGGAAAAAAGGTACTGGCCGATATATCAATTGATGATCATTGATGCTCGATACTATATACTGCGTGTGCTGTTTGACTTGGCTCGTTACATAGTGGGCATGCCGACACTCGGGCCCTCCCCGCAAACGAGCTAGCCCGAACCGCGGGATGGCGATGATTCTTTACATTCGAACAAACAAGCGGAACAACACAGTTGAAGAACAAGACCAAGAAAGCAAAAAGAAACAAAAAAAACTTTTTTTTATAAAGCAAAACAAGCGAGTAAGAAAAAACAAAAAAAAACAAAAGGCCATATATAGTTTGTAGTTACACCCACTACCACCAAACAGTAACTTCCTCTTTCATACATCCATCATCTTATTTATATACGTGTACAGTGCATGTACTCCGTGCGGTATACCTCACGAATTTTTTTTGTTTTTTGTTTTTTTTTTCTTGTTCTTTGGCCGGCTGTTATTGACTGTGAGACCCTTGGATTGCTGTGCTACGACAGAACAAAGCGCCCGTTTTGCGGGTGTGATACGAGACTTATGTGTCTGTACGATGCGCACAGTCCAAAGTTGCAATGTTTCTCCCGCGAGAATTAATTTTGGACACGGCAGCAGTGTGTAGTCGACGTATTTTCGGTATTTTCTATGGGACCTAAATAAAACGTGGATCCCCAATATCAGATCGTCAGGATGGCCTTCTGCCCCCCCTAACATAGTGCACAGACTTGTGTTATCCTTTCGCACCTTCAACAAGTAAATGAATAAACATGATTAATTATCTCGAGTTCCTCAATATATATATATGTATGTATAATTTGACACATTCCTTTGAAGTTGATCACACTAGCTACAATGAAATCCACACCCGTTCCATCTTTTTTTTTCCTACCATTACTGGCCCTTCACTTGGCCGTCCTTTATCCCCAGCTTCAAGCTGGCGTTGCGCTGCTTTAGCTTTTCGTTCGAAGCCTTGAGATATTTAATGTAGCTCGCCGCACGCTCCAGGATGCTGCTCTTGTTGGGCCGCGCCGACGACGAGGCGTTCGACGAGGACGCATCTTCGTACTTGGGGTTCGCCGTGTCCTCGTCTGCGTCGGGCGAGCATGTCGACGAGTCCAGGCTGGAGCTGCGTCGTTTGGGGGCAGGCGCATTCCGTTTCGTAGTACTAGTAGCAGCAGCAGCAGCGCCACGGGCAGCGTCCTCGTCCTCGTCTTCGCTGCTGCTGGCCTCCTCGTCGCCGTTCCACGACCCGCAGATGAGGTCCTGCAGCCCAAAGATCTTCTCGTTGATGTTGGTCCTGTACTTTTTCTCAATCTTGTTGTGTGCGATTTTCTGGTTTTTCGTGAGTCGCCGCCGGACCATTCGCTTGCGCTTGAGCAGCGACTCGTCCTCGCCTGCGGCGTCGTCTTCGAGCTTGACGCCGGCGTCTCCGTTGCGGGTGGACGTCGTCGACGTTTGGCGTCCGGAACGGGTTGTGGCCTGCCGCCTTCCCGCGGCGGCAGCTGTAGTGGAGGTGGTAGTAGTAGTAGAATTGCGCTCTTGTTGCTCCATGTCTTTGTCATCCTGCTTCTCGACCTTGATCGGCAGTGGCAACTGCGACGAATTGAGACTGCCAATCGCGCCCAGATTCAGTTCCCCCTCGCTTATGGAACGTATCCTTCTGCCATGGTCGTCGCTGGCCTCCAAGTCGGCACCCTGGGGGTCGTTATTAGTGTCGTCGAGGCTGAACATGTACCGCGGCGTGTTGGAGTTGACCGAGTCCATTGTGTCTGTATTGTGCAGGTAGTCCATTTGAGACGTCCCCGAATGCTGTTGAGTGTGGTCAAGCGAGATGTAGGACATGATTGGGGGGATCATGTCTAGAGAGGAAGAGGTGAGGGTGGGCCCTCCTCCGGACAGCAAGTTGGAGGGAGACTGGGAGGTATTAATGGCTGACATGGAGTGGTGGTGCTGATGGGGCTGGGAGCGTTGCTGCTGCAGGGTATAGTCAATTGGCATGAAGTCTGGCATCTGCATGTGGGAGGAGATGATGGAGTTGCTGAGCTCAGACATAGACGAATTGAGGGAGCCATCGTCGTGGCTGGGCATTGGGTACATGAAGATATCGGAGGGGTTGGCCATGGTCGTCAATGGCTTAATGTCGTTCATTCGTGTGTCGTCTGGGCCTGCTGTCATGGAGTAGGAGCGGGAGTCCATAAAGGAGAGAGGAGAGGACGCTAGGGAATCTGGAGAGGTTGAGGAGGCACTGGCAATGTCTGTGAGTTGCGGAGAGGAGAGGGTGACTGCAGGGCTTGGGAGAATGGAGGCAGGCGATATGCAAGCGTGAGGATCAATTGATAGCTGTAGAGACGACGAGAGAGTTCTAGTGGCAGTGTTTGGGTGAGTGAAAGTAGAGTTCATACTCAAAAGGGCCAAGGCAAGTGTGTGTGAGTGGAAGGGTGAGTGTGTGTGTGAGAGAGAATAAAATAAGTTTTTTTTTTAAATACCACAGCCTTGAAAACGCGCACAGATACAAGGACAAGAAAAGGCGAAAAAGGGTAGAAATGGATGGTTTTATATAGTACACGTTGGTGATTTTAGTGTAATCGCCAGAAGAAAAGAGAAGGGAACAAGAAACAAAAAAAAGAATTTTGACCTATAGTTGAGCCGAATTCATCATGGATGGATAAGAGATGCGTACATAGTACTCGATACCAAATAAATAATAATAATCATCGTCATAATCATAATAATAATATTTCTATAAACTAATAGACAAACACACAAGATAGCGCTGCTAGTTCTGGTCATGATCGTATTGATATGGTCAATTGCTGAGCAGTATCATCATCATGAACTCATTCAGTTCAAAATTCATATTACATGTCACTTACCACTGTCAGTAGCAGTGCTTCGACACCAGCCCATATGCCATCCATGGTACTAATGATACACTCAGTGCTAACTACTAGTAATACGCACTCGAATTCTCTCGTCGCTTCGTTTTGGCTGTGCCTCTTAACCGCCAACTCCACGCGGCCCAAACGGGCGAAATTGGCATGGTCGCTCCGATCACAGACCTGGTACCCGGTCCACCGTACCCTCCCCAATCTTTGTTGTTGTTCTTGTGTCTTTTCTTTTTCCGCCGACTTTCCTCTCCATTTTTTATAATGCAACGCAACACGCAAACGCACAACCGTTAAACTGTTAATGCTCAGTGGTGTTAGCACATGGTATGCGTGTGGTTAGTGGTGGGAACTGCACAGCGATCAGCGACATTGATCACTATGTACTCACAATATACATACATACGGGTACCCCATGTGGTACCACCATACATATTGGCCAGCCCGTTGCTTTTTCCGCTAACCACATGATTTGGGTGGGCACTAACTAGTGCTGCAAACCCAAACCCAAACCCCAAATTATCACAGTACTACTAGTACAAGCTTTGTACTTGACATAGTAGCAGCACCATACTACAGCTACTACTACTACTGCCACTACCAACTACTACTATAAATCGCAAGAGCCCATGAAAAAAAACAAAAATCCCATTCCAAGGCCTTCAATGTTCTCTGTTATAATAAATTACACACTTGCCCAGTGGATGCGGCAGAAATGAGATCGAGAAACTGCCACCCCCAATATGCTTACATACTCTGAATAAAGCCTGGAGAGACCCGAGAGACCCGTAACTGCGGCGGCCATTCAGCTTCATGGAGCCCACTCCTTGCTTCAATGCTTCCTGTGATGATTGGCGATGGCATATCCAAAATGCCCAAGTTTATTTCATGTCGATGGCGTCAATTTCTCAAATGTCGGCAGTACCGAGGCCAACATGATTATATAACCTGCCAAAAACATGTCGTGACAAAAAAAGATTAACTATGCTTAGTCTCGGCAAAAGTACAATTAATGTCAGCCTACCGATATTAGTACTAGTACACTCTGTTCTTTGATAGATATCGTGAGCTAGCCTAACCTTAGCAGTCGATTCTTGTTGAACTTATTTCTAGAAGAATATGCAACTAACATGCCTTCAGAAGGAATAACTTGAACATGCCTTGGAAAAACTACCAGATGACGTTATTGTTGCTTTTTGGTTTCTTTTCAAGTTACTATCATCTCATTCTACATTGATCGTGCTAGTATGCTAAGTTTGAGCTAGTAAGTGTATGCAGAAGTAAAAAACCATACATGGCACTAGAAGGAAGTTCGGAGGCCTGAAAAGTATGTCTTTTGGTCTGTGATGTGGCATGCCCTGTCACTCCAAACCATTTTAAGCCCGTAACCTGGTTGTGAAGTAGCAAAATGAAATACATCAATGGATACACACTCTTTGACACCTTGGAAATGAAAAGTGTGCATGTGTATCTATTCCGATAATTGCTCTTTCTCACTCATTTTTTATAGAATGCTTCCAGGGCGTCTTCTAAAATTAATATATAGATAGATCTGGTTGAGCTTGTAGAATTGACCATGCACGATAAATACTGATATATACTAATCTTGTCTTTTACGCGTTGGATTCCAATGAGTATATACGAAGGCTCGTTTAACTTGTATACAGCTAGTATGGTAGTTGCCCTTTCTTTTGCAAGGCCCACCCACCCACACTTACAGACGCCCTGAAATTATAGACGCCCGTAATTATTTTGCTAGCAAGATTCAAAGTTTACGATATCTAGCTCAGTGGCACGGCCCAAGCCGACAACTTGAAGCGATTTAAAAAAAAAATTTATTGAAAACGATCTAAAACAAGGGCCAGCTGCCTGGGGGGGAGGAAGGATATTTTCCAGACTATAGTGTGATAGTTCTTGGGGCAACGTAACTCCAAACACGTTTAACTCTCGTTAACTACTACTATGCACTGTACATTGCAAATGTTTGTCGCTCAAGGTCTAGTAACCGCGGCAGTGGGGATGATGGCATCTGAAATGCCAGTGGCTTTTGAGAATTAGTACT
This sequence comes from Geotrichum fermentans, assembly GCA_030564905.1. Classification (NCBI taxonomy): domain Eukaryota; kingdom Fungi; phylum Ascomycota; class Dipodascomycetes; order Dipodascales; family Dipodascaceae; genus Geotrichum; species Geotrichum fermentans. Next base: position 5,298 of record JAJMAG010000235.1, read on the forward strand.
TCCTACAGCATTGCAATATTATGCCGCGTACTGCACTTAAACGTAAACACTTTTGAAGGCAATTGAGGCGCCCACAAACCCCGGACTCGGATCCCGGGTCCTTTATTTTTATTATTATTTTTATTTTTGTTTCTGGGTCTGTCAAAACTTGGCAGTTGGGCATCTCGGGACATGAACTCGGCCGTCACCTAGTACTGCTGGTAATGAAATACTACGTAAATCATTTCCCGTAAATGCACAAGCGTACTCCTTGACGTCTTTCATACACACATAGCCCCAGCCATGTGCGCGTTTTCCCGTCTGCACGTAGCGCGCACGCCACTTTGGCGTCTTATTTCTTCCATTCGATCCATCTCTTTCGTAGTACTGCAGGTTTAGAGTTGAGAGCGCGAGTAGTAGCACTAATAAAATATTGGTTTTCTCGGTTCTAGAATCATCTCACCACAAAATAAAAGCGCCGTTCTTCAGGGCCACAAGCTGTGCCACCTTTGAATTATTCCGGTGGGCGCTGGGCGGTCGTTGGGGGGGAAGTTTCACTCTCGTTGTCGTTTGTGTCCTTGTGACCAAAATCACCGTACTTTCATCTCTGGTTTTTGCCCTCCCAGATCTTGTGATCCAGGGGTTAGGGCCACCTTGCATTCCCGTTTGCAGCACTACGAACTGAGATTAAGGTTTTTTTTTGGGGGGGGGGAGGCTTAACTTTTTTTTCTCATCGGTTCATCGGCCGGTTCTGACTATACTATTTCGCATTAGGCTTAGTCATCGCCGACTCAAACAAGCGCCGCACAAAAAGAACTAAACAACAAATTTTGGAATTTTTGATTGGCTAAAAAATGCAAACCTTGCAGAAAAAAAGTACTAGAATGCCCTAGATGCCAAAACTCAAAATACAAACAGACCAAAAAAACTCAAAAAATATAAAGTATGGAGATATCGATTATCATCAATCATGAGTCAAAAGTATGTTTAGCTTCCGGACAACAAGTCTGAGCACATGTGCACTTGACAAACAACCTAATATTAATTATTCCGTGATAAACATATACTGCTACTCTATAGGCGCATTAAGGTATGCTGCGTAATGAAATAGTAGAATCTTAGATTCAAAGTCACACAATGACTCCAGAGATCTCGAACTAATAATCAAGTCGTACTCAGCCGGGTTTTGCAAAGTTACAAGGGTTTCACAGGGTCAACAGACAGATCTATTGATCATGAGGTCCGATACTACATACATAGGCAAAGTACACATGTATCATAACGATATCATGAGGCCGGGATGCAACGAGATTGACCAATCTATACTTCATCTTTTGGCCATGCTTTTTGAAATTATTGTACGTATGTCAAAAGTGAGTACTGTGCAAGTTCCAGAAGCTTTTTGCACATGCTCTTTTTCAAACTAGAAGCCGGAAAAAACATGATCATTACATGACTGAGAACTAACAAATTTTTCATATCCTAGTAACAGAAAAGGAAAAGCCGAGTTAATTCCAGAAAGAAAGACGAGAGCTTTTATTTTTGCAATTTAATACAGGCTCTTTCATCCGATAGTAGTATCTCTTAGTACTTTCTGAGGAGTGCCAGTGTGACGTACGAAAAAGTGGCACTGTGCAAGTTCCAGAAACTTTTGACTTGAAGCTCGATGCTGATTATTGTCCAGCTTGCAAGATGAACAACTTGAAGTCTACTTTGTTTTTTTTGGATTTTAGTATTGGAAAAGAAAAAACCGAGTTTATTCCAGAAACTGAAGGCTTTCAACTTAAATAGCTCTTCTCTTTTCTTTCTTACTCTGTCTACTACTTAAGCTCGTTTTTAACGCCAGCTCTTTTAGAAACTCTTAACTTCATTCTCCATAAGAATAATATATCTGATATAGTATAAACTTTTGAAAACTCTACGTGTATCCAAAAAGAGTAGTGTTTTACAAAAAAAATAAAAATAAAAAAAAAAATGAACAAGCTTAGGAGCAAATATGCCAGCACTCTGCCCAGGTTTTTGACTCTAAAAAACAGCGAATGACAACTCGACTTTGTTTGAGGTGTTTTACCCTCTTTTTCCCTTTTTTATTTTTTTGCCAGCAAATATTTCTCTCTTCGGGTGGTAACATCGGGGGGGGTGAAATCAAATCCGAGGCACACATGAAAGTGGTAGCGCCCAGAGTGGCTCACTTTACATCTTAGCACGCATGATTGGCCCTCTATTTCTGAATTCAGTGTTTTATATATATTTGCCACACATTGACCTGATCCTTTTTACAACTCTCATGTTTGTTTCACTTTTGAGTTGGAAAAGCTAGTGAAAACAAGAATCCAACCTTACAGCTTGGGTTGAACTGCCATGTGTTTATATGCTAGTTTTTGTGTCCCAAATTTTAAATCTTGTTTGTGTTCTTAGCTGTACTACACTGTATACACCATGAAAAACCTCGTTTATTTGTCTTGAAAACTCGGTTTTTAGAGGAGGGGAAGAGGACTCTGAAACGGTTGGCTGTTGTAAAAGATATCCGTATTCTGCTAAAAAAATTCAAGACATCATCTCAAATACCTGGAATAGCATAGTACTATCGGTCCAAGCTCAAGTCTAGGCCACTCCAGGAGATAGATAGAGACTATTACTGTTTCGGGTCCGGAGTATGAACTAATTGAAGATGCGCGTATGCTGTGTATGGTCCAAGTTTATCAAGTACATTTTGCTAAATGCACGCATTTTTGGCATACATCTACTTCCAAGATACTATGTGGCACCAACAACAGTAAATGCCTTTTGGCTAAATCTCCTTTTTTTTTTGGGTGCTTTTGATACCAGTAGATTGTGACTCCGCCATTATCGAGCTTAAAGTCAATTTCTCCAGAATCAAAGAGAGGGCTTGGCTGATGTGTAATTATTTTTTTTCTTCTAGAACTAAGTACAAGTGCACTGGCTCCTCGGCAAATCAAACTCCAACTTGAATATACATGGAAACCAAGAACTTTTTCCGTGTTCTTTTGAAGGTAAAGAACCCAATTCAACTCTGAAGAGATTTGCCACTAACTTTTTCTAGTTAAATAAAAAATGAAAGTAAAAGAGCAAAAAAAAGGAGGAGCAGACACAAGCTTTGCGCATGTGTAGCAGCAGTACCTAGCGGCGGATCAATTAATGATATCATCGAAGGAAGGATGCTGATCAACTTTACGCGCACTAATGAAGAGCATATCGTGTAAATTGTAGATTTGCAGAATCTCTGAAATTTTCCAGCCTAAAGCATATCATATGGCCTATGTTCACGCTATCATCATGAGAATCGGTATTTACCAGCGCTGTGGCCATTTAGGTGTCGAAACGAATTGGGAATGTGTTTTTTACGTTGCGGCTTGTCTCCCCATGTATACATAGGCTCCCGCGGTAACATTTCTTCTTTTCCGTGCTTTTATTTTTTTTTGGGTTCTAGGCCCTGGGCTATGCTTAACCTTAACCACATTCCGCTTGCGTCATGCTTATGTAAAGTACTCCAGAAAATTCTTTTTTGGGTTCAGCACTTGAGGGTAACAACTAACAATTCCCACTAGTGGGCCGACTAGCGCCGCACGCAGTTTTGGAGTTTTGTCGTTGTGTTGTACCGCTCTAAAACATCCAGACGTGCCTACCATCCTGGTCCCATGACTATGTGTGCGTGGGAGAGTCCCGAATGTTGGGTTTTTTTTTGACGCGCCAGCAACGTGTTGACATGTCAGAGGGTCTTGTTCACGAGGCATGCCATAGCAGCACTGCCTTTGAATATTCTGCGTGTTCCTGTCACCAAGTACTAATTGTCAGGCTCTTTTTCATGAGCGGCCAAAGACCGAGGACACGGGAGTTGCTGGACTGAAGGGGACTGCCAGGTGTCACTGCTTCCTGTCGAAACAACCGACCCGAGTAATCAAAAGTAGCGTCATAATTCAGAGACTCGTGAGCTATGTAGCAAACCATATATTTTCGCTGTCAGAAGGATCTTGTTGGATAATTTGATATTCTGATACGGCAAGTCTTTGCCAGCACCGTCGTCGATAGGACTTGGCCTTCGCCTTTAAATGCTATACTATTTCCGGCATGTACGCCGTGTGTAATAAAATTACACTAATACCTGCCGAGGTCCACACCGCATCCTAATATCAATTAGAAACCAGGCTGCTGGTATGGCCTAAATTACAGAAAACTTGTTATTATTATTTTTATCAATCTACTACGTCGATAGCATTTGAGTATCAATACTCACTTTCTGGCAAGCCAGATCACCACGTTGTCGTCTTCAAATCTTTTCAGACCAACCGTTAACAAGCACTTTGAGATTTCTTGGTATAGATTGATACTATATGTGTCTCACCTATGAAAAAAAATCTAGCCCCAGGGTATCTGTATAGCCGTTTAGACCAGAGCAAAACGGGTTAGCCTTGTTGGCTTTTTGTCGCCTTTTTCTTATTGTTCTGCTGGTGCACCCGTGAAGACGCTAAGCTCAATAAACGCTGGCACCTCTTGTATTGAACGAACTTCGATCCCTTGAAACTCCGATGCCTTTGAGATCTTGGTTGCCTGCAAAAGCCTTTGATTGAATACAGAAGCTTTAGAGATGGCAAGAATAATAACAAACAGCATGATCATCATCAGCATCTTTTTTTTTTTGGAAATTTCCGCGTCACTGCTTGCCTGTGCCTTGCACTGTTCAAATAGAATGAAGTCATTCAACTTCAAAAAAAAGCCCTGAAAAGTCCGCTGTGATGCGCGAGGGCGTCTGCATATTAAACTCCATCCAGATCCAACATTTTTGAAACATCTACACACACAGTTTCAATGTTGGTGTCGAACTTCATTCTGTGCGGGTCTGCAGAATAAGTTCACTTTTACATGTAAGTTGCACACGCCACATTTATTACTTTGTATTCCTATACTTCCTATATAGCTGGAATTCACGTATTCCGTTACTAGTACAACTCTGAAGGTGGGCCAAGAGCTTGTTCGTTCAATTCATTATTTGATACTGGCTTCTGTACTTTGAGCCCTACGGCTACATTGTCTTTCTTCCTGATGTACATATGTAGATTGGGCTCGTGGACTAGATCAGAAGGGTACTTGTAGTATGTTATACGCGCGCCACAAGACATAATGGGGAACGAAAGAGCCGGCGAAGGAAATTTCAATTGGAAAGTCGAATATAATAGCCAGAGTCTACATCGTAGCTCTATAAGAAAAAAGGAAAGAGGGTCAACATATCGAAAACAGAAAAAGGAACTGCTTAAGCGTCTGATTCTACATGGTAAAACTTTGAAATTTGATAAATAACAAAATTACAGTATTAAAACATACTAGAGTATATATATCTGAGACCCATAATTAAACTTTTGTGAACTAGAAGTTAAACGCTAGATCGATGCCAAGTTTATTATATCAATATAGCTTATTTGAGTACTGGGCCTACTAGATTCTAGAATCGACATTAACGGGTTTGTATAGTAATTTATTCGGATTTATGTATAAATCCAAGGGTTCAAAAAGCACATTTGAAGTTTAAAAAATTTGAGGGAACCAAAAAGGAAGAAGTGCAAAAAAATATATGCAACACTTTAAAACTTGGGGAGATTCGAGTAATCACATACTAAACTTCAAAAAATGTTAGCTCCTATGGACTCTATCTGCGTATCATGTACTACTAGCCAACCAAAATACTCAATTTCGGGACCTATAAGCGTACCGTGCCTTATAAGCTGGTGGATGGAGCGACTGAGAGCTGTTCACGATGCCAAAATCCAGATCAGGAAATAAAAGTTGCGTCTTCTGCTTTCAAAGTTTTGCAATACATGTGTTGTTGTATCTTCTGTAAGTCTCAAGTGCTATAACGAACACACACGAACTAACACCTTATCTTGTGTTAGTAGTATGACCGACATCCATGATACGTTTGATGTCCAGGGCTGGTCATTGTTATTTTAACCTCATGCAGAGCCAGGTCCATTCCACCTCATTGCCTAGGAGATGGCTGAGCAAATCTGCGTATTGTCCCATTCAAATGATACCGCTAGGGGTGCCATATCTCCATATGTACTGTACATATGCCTGAGTGAGGCCATGGTTCGGAGGAAACCTTGATCCGAGTCTCGAAGTTATTAACGATATCTTCGATATCAATACAAGAAGAAGAAAAAAGGACCCAAATGCGACTAGATACATAGCTCTTAGACCTCAAAGTTGAATTTGACTTTTTTCCAGCAATTCCTAACCAATGAAGAGGTGTGGTTATCTAATGGGCTTACGTATTTTATACCATCAGGCTTCAAATGTTGTGAAGAGCGCTTCGGCCCTTTTTTGCGCTCGCTCCGATCGAAAAAGCTCAAGCTGCAGCTGCTACGACATACTCGTACTACAAGTGCTGCTGTTGGCCGCCACGCCAAGACGTGTTGCCGGCTACGCATAACCTCGGAACAACCCGTGGAACGATAAAATATCTACTACTACGAGAGCAAGACAAAAGAAAATATCTGGAAAAACAAAGTTTTATTCTCAAAGTTCATTTATCATAATTATCATTAATTTTCATGATGTGATTATGTGCATATCAAGGACTATCATTATGCAAGGTTCTTATTTGGGTTTGGTCCATTTTTAGGAATTTTGCAGGCCTCCACAGCTGGCTGAGTCAACGGCACTGGTTAGTGGTCAGCTCGTGGTTAGCGAGTTGCCATTATAGGGCGAAGTCTTAACCCACGTGCCCTGCAATGACTTGGGAGGATAAACGGCAAAAATAAATGACAAAAAATGGCGAGATTTCAGAAAAATCATATGCAAATAACATTTGATTTATTTTTTTTATATTATAATATTTCAAATATTTGTCGCACCACGGTTAATAGCTCGACAACTTCCAGGATCTTGAAAATTCGGCTTTCGGAGCCATTGTCAATTCCAATGGCTAACTACCACTGCGGCAATTGATGAACTTGAAACTACGAAGGCTCAGCATATATAGACACGTTACACTATTATGAAGCAAAGCTAACATAGAGCTTTATAGAAAATTCTTTTTCTCTTTCAAAATCAATAGCATTTATTCAGCGCTGTGAATTGTTAACTAGCAGTTTCTAGAAAGTCGTCTCAAATCCTATACGTGGTAGTACTTCTTATGTCAACTAATTTTTTTATTAATGCACCAGTGGTAATTTAATTTTGTTCAAATTAATGTTGCTAGCGCTTGAGCAATTGAATGGCACTAATACCTGCAGTAATTACAAACAGATGAGCAAGTGTTAAGATCCAAGTGATAAGTGCTGTACGGAGAAAGCACCTAAGTCCAGAATTACCGCTTATGTAGGTCCAATTCAGGGAGTAGGCATTTAGGTATATATATGTAGTTTATGTATCAAGCACTAGTGTTAACTTGATGAACGACATTGATTATTTTTGCCGCAGTGTTTTGAGATCTTGCGCCTAGGCTCTGCTTCTCATCCATCTGCACCATTACCCCTCGCACTCGAGAGCTTCAACCAACTAGCATCGTGGCCAATCGGTGTTTTGAATCTGAAATATCATTTGAAGTCAAGCAATCATCAATCTTGAAAGAGAAGGAAAACGGAAAAAGAGCACCGAGCGATAATATTGGTCGAAAAGTTGAGCTGAGTATAACAAAAAAATGCTGATAGTAGAAATGATTTTCGTATTCTCTTTCTATAGGTACTATATACTGCTGTAACTAAGATATGCGGTGCGAATTATCATCATATTCTTGTTATATATCAAGTACATGTGTACATATACATACTTCTTATACTCAATCAATCAAACGTTTTAGTAGCCAAGATCTCCAAGGGATGAATTCGTTAGTGGTACTGATCATTTAATTGGTTTAAATGAACACTGCCCCCCTTGAACTGCGTTCAAATGTTTTCAGAAGGTCTTTCCCTTGAAACGTGTGGCACTTGCGAATTACAAACGCACAGCATATTTCTTTATTGGTACCAGGATTGGTAAATAAATATGTAAATCCAATAAAAAAAGAGAACTGAAAGCAACCATCTCAGCCTAACAACACCTCCCCCGGGTCCTGTGCACACATATGCATGTCACAGTCAAGTACGTAGATTGAACTACTGATAAGGGATAACATTGAACTGTTGCAAGAGAGACAGACAAGTGTGGCGCTTCGTGCGTTCATGCGTCTTTGGCAATGTCTACATACTATCTCATACCTTTGGTTAACAATTGTTGATGTATGTGCTAAGGGGTGAGGGGCCTTTTCTATTGATTGTTCCAGATGTCGTCAACGGTTGCCCAAGCGATCTTGTTACGGCCGAGCATCTATGCTCAACATCGAAATAGAACTCGCGCCGGCCAAAACTCGTTTTAATACAAATTTCCCACTTCGATGCTATTGATCGTCAGAATGATCATTACACTCGAATCAATTCGCATACGAAGCAGAAACGGAAGGCAATAATCTTTTGTTATATGGGTTAGCAAGGCACTTATTTCCCCTCTCGCCCGCGTATGCATCAAATGAACGGCACCCCTTCATTTATGTATGTATTATTCTTATTATTCTTTTTGTATGTATTCATTCAGACCTTTTAGGAGTCTGAGCCTAGATCTCCTAGTGGTGCTCAAGTGCTGATATACACGGTTGTATGTTGTGATCTCAAGTGCCATGTATCAAGTCCGATTTCCTGCAGCTACCACCGGTTTTTATTCGGAGTTAGCACAGAGTGCATTCGGGATGTTGATTCTCACGTGCTTTTTTTTTGTTGCGACATTTTTTACGGTTTTAGGCACGAAAAGAAAATACCATTCGAATTACAGAGTCCCAGCCAATCGCCGTCGCTGAAATGCCTCAGCCCAAATTTGTCTTACAAAATGCACAAAATTTACAAATACCAGCCGCTTTTTTGAAATACCTGTCTACATGATAAATAAATCATCATGAACACCATTGAGCATCAAATAAAAAAGGTATTGACAATAGATCTTAATTACATATTTTCCATTGGCCGCCATACGTTTCTGAGCATGTGTTTCCCAGCACATATGCACCGGGTATTCAGTAATGAGATGTGAGCATTAAGGACGGGTCATGGCTGCCGAAGAATTACTAGGCTCATCTCAAGCTGACGTCGGTTATAAAAGGTAATTACCACAAATTATTATAGAGCTATTTCACCTCTAGCGGTATCATTTAGGCGGGACCGGACCCCAATAATAAGCAGATTTATCATCATCATCGGATAATTACCTCGGGCTGGGTCCCTTCGCTTTCAATATTCCAGTGGCTTTGTGAACTCAAACCACATGAATCAGATAATAAGAAAATAAAAGTAAAGCAGTAATTGAATACTAGATTCGAATATTTGGATGTTCTCGAAGACGAAAGATTTCTCCAGAATTTGTTTCTTGTATAGGTAATCACAGCACTTTTCAAAAAATTGTATTAGTTCTCTATGAAATAGGAAAAAAAATTAAGCTCAACACTTCTTGTTTTAAGGTATTGTTGATTTTACTCAATACTAGTCATTGGCAAATTTTAAAACATTTTCAAGACAGAAAAGATGCAACGGCAGGTACGGTCCCACTGCTACTATTTTATAACTTGTTAGTACTATAAGTTATTCTACATTGACTAGAATTTTCTATTTCATCAAGCGTTTTAGCCGCCAGCTGAGATATCCAAGGGATCAATCGGAGTTCGTTAGTGGCGTTGATAATCTAACTGGTTTAGATTCCAAAAAGCTTTCATGGTTCAAACCCGTAACATAAGGTTGGGCTTACTTTAAATACAATAGAGAGTCAGTTCAAGCTGTTTTAATGTCCATGTGATGCAGTATGAATTGCGTTTATATAGTGGGGATTAGCGGAGAATCGACAACTGTCAACGTTGGTTAAATGAAGCATACTGCAATTACAGTAACGAGTATAGATCTACATACATGACTCAAAAGTGCTAGCTTTAGATAAATACGTGTGAGTAGCTCAAGTAGAATTGTCAAAATTTTACTCTCTATCTGTAGTGTTCAAATACAAGTTACTCGCACATTTTCTTGGAACTGTGTGGGAACGTATTTGATAGTTCACTTCTTCCCTTAAAAATATCAATCGGCTTCAAGCCTTTCTTCATGTAACGATAATTCTCTCGTGTGTCAACTGCTCAGTATCTTTTCAACACTTAGTTCAACTTATTCTAAAGTTCACTGTTAAGGGTTCAATGTTTGATGTTCAATGAGACGTTTTAGCAGCCAGAAACCAATCGGTGAAGCATATAACATTTGAATACAAGATCTTTGAATGTCTCTCGAAGTCACTATATGAAGCTACTAGTAGTTTTTTTGTTGTTGTAGTTGGCTAGTTTTCATATTGTTACGTTTCGAAAAATAGTAGTATACAACCAAGATTTCAAGCCCTTTGCACACGCAGAGATCCGCTGCTAGTGAGCAACAGAAAAGCACAGTATACATCCGCAAGCACATGCCAGAATCAGTTGACAAGAAATGGACCTCGGGAAAATGACTTGAACTGAGAGCAGTGCATGAAACATCGGCGTACAGTGGCGCTCTATAGCCTCAAGTGTTCATCGTGAATTAATATTGAAGATTCGACGATCAGCCTTGCCTGCCTGCAGTACATACTGCAACAAAGATGACTCCAGACAAAGCAGCCCCTCAAAATTGTCTCGTACCGGCCATAAAATACGTGCGGGCGTCATATCTAAATATTATAGGCACATAGCGATCGATACTACCTGAAAAAAAAAGAAAGAATCGGACTCAAAAAACTTTCGAGTTGGTTGTGTGCGCGAAATGCATTACTATTTCGAATCATGTTTTGTCCAAGACTCAACTTTGGCGGAAATGCGTCCCACCATTCCAAACCATTTTTCGAGCTCATGTATCGACACAAATAAAATCAAACTCTCGAAAACTTTGAGCATCTTTTTGCCACCTTCCACTCTCGTCCATGGGTCCTGATAGCCGCTCGAGATCTTTTTTAGGAGGCGCTGTTTTGGTCTTCCGCCGTACCCGTGAACTTGGTTAACTATATGGCAAGCTTTTATTCATCCCATTTCAATACAATATCAAAAGATTTTCCGTCTATCTCATAAAGGCAACTTTTTTCCTTCTCGGATAAAGGAATAAGCTAAAGTGTCTTTAAAGTTGGAATATGCTTGAAGACAAATAAAAGAAACGCATGTGACTATACCGCCAACGCAATGGCATCTTGAAAAAAAAATCTCACCAGCTTTCTTCCTTCCATGATGGTAGATCTATAATGAATTTTATGCACATGCAGTAGCTCGTGCTAAAGGCCAAAACCCGAAGACGGGGTCTGGTACGTACAAGGGCCTGGGTCTTTACATTTGGAACATTTAAAGAAAGGAAGTGCGAGTCACAAGCTCAAGTGCACATGGTAAGCTGGGGTCTGATGTAAATATCGTGAGTAATTGGAGCCGCGCGTAACGAGTGGGATTTGCCAATGCGAACAGCATTTTATATAAGTGCTAGATGCTTCCAGGCACTAACCAACGCCACTGTAAACAACATTTGAACGCTTTTAGATTTTTTTTAAAGTTTTTAAAATCATGATATCCCAACAGGGATCCTACGTGAGTAGCTCCGTATTTATTATTATTACTCTTACATATGTTACTTTAAGTTTGTTATTATTATTATCATTCTGGTTATGTATCAACCGAAATTCTTATGATATTCAATCAAAGGTTTCATCAGTCTACCAAGATCTCCAAGGGATCGGAGTTTGTTAGTGGCGATGATCGTCTAATTGCATTGAATGAACATCTAATTGCATTGAATGAACATGGCCCCCTCGATCTGCGTCTTCAAAGGACCACCCACTCCTTTGAAACCGGTGGTTTCCAAACACCGTGGGTTTTTTTCGCGCAAGCCGAACCTTCAGCCTCTTTTCAAAGCTTCTAGAAAGACTACTGAGACTTCTGCAGGCGGCGGACGAATGCCATGTAGTTGTCCATACGGGCCTCGGTGCTCTTTGGTATAATTATCCGGCATAAGCCCGTTAACAGCTCATTATTTCGAAAGTTCTGCGTCGCACAAGAGTGTACACTGAAAAAAAATAAAGTTTAAAGTGAACCCGTTATTCCGTGACTTTCAGGTCACTTACTAGTCCATGGTAATTCACACAACTCGGTTTGGTGAGAGTGGAATCCAGTTCCTTTTTGGCGTGCGCGTGACTTGAGAAATGCAGGCAGAGCTGGTGTTCAAACGTCTATTTGGAAATCCAGCGTAGCTCATCCGGAGATCTCAGGGCAGTACAAATAAAAGCACTTGAGTGCTTAAAGCCGGAAGCTCACCTACACTATGCATATACTGACCTCCAAAGCTCAAGTGTCTATAAAACAGCCAACAAATATAGTCAAACCGCGGCTTTTCAAAAAGCTTCCATCGTACTTCTATTTTTCCATGATAACCAATTGATAAAAAAAATGCATTCCATGTTTTCTAACTTCGGATACTTTGACAACATTTGAAGTCACGAGAAGAAGAAGTGTCATGTGCTTTTTTTGGGTCTTGTATTTTTGCCGTTGGGTCTTGATTTTTAGGGTTTTTCATTTTTGTGTAATTTTTTTATGCGCGCGCCCTGACCAATAACCGCTATAATGCGTGCATGCCGCTTCTTGTGCCAGGGTCTTCGCTAAGCTTCTAGATTTTCGCATCATCAATTAACTGCGCCAAAAAAAAAGAGTTTGAGAAACTTGAGTGTAAAAATTCGGCTAAGCCATAAAGCAGATTGATATCAGTAAGCACTTTTTTGACATGAATTTTATTCTAAATATGCCATGTGTGCGCTGTTGCAAAAAAAGAATTTAACAATTACCAGTGGGTTTCAATCACTGGCAATCGGCAAAGCTTGGGTTTGAGGTGTGCCTTGAAGTTCTTTTCTGCGCGTCCTTCAGTGTATCGTCCCTTTTTTCGCTTTTCCAACTTTGTCAAAAAAATATGTTCCACACTCATATCTATACGCTAATGACTGAGTAAAAAAAAGTTTCTGTTGATAGTAGTAATAAAAACCAACCTAAGGCGCTTGTTACGTATTGTATTTCAGTCAAGGGAGTATCTGTTATGAGTAATTACAATTGAAGGGCTTCTCGCCCAGCTGCAGTGTAAGTATCTGCGTGTCCTTTAGAAGACAACCGGTTTGTCTAGTTTATATATTTCACTACTCTGCGTTTTTGTTGATGTATTATAAAGATAAAGACTCTTCTCATTGCCCAGGATATATAATTATCTTACGCTTTTTGGAGCTAAGTCAAACCGAATACTATAATGATGTATTGAAATCTGTTCTCTGATACAACTCGCATAGAACCAAAGGACTGGCTAGCAGGTTATCCTTCACTTTAGCGTATACTCATGCTATTTAAATAATATGCTGACAGTTACTCGGAGAATTATTTTAGAACAGTTGCCGGATAACTACGATTTTTATGATAAAAAAGTGAAGTTTTGGGGTTTTATTTTCTAATTTTTTTTTTCTTCACCTTCCCTTTCTACCTTGTGTCTTTATATTTCCGCTAAGTCTCAAGCATTACACCAGCAGTTGCAGCAGTGAACTAGGATTTCCTAAAAATGAAGTAGGTGAGTAACGCTAATGAGCTGAATGGTGTAGAAAGGATATCCCCCTAATCTGGGCTTTCAAAAGATTCTTCTTCCCTTTACCAATTGCTTCTTGTTGACGTATAAATAACAAACTTCCGTGCAAGTCAAGAAGCAAACCTTCTTTCAAAGAGAAACTGCTGATACTTTACCAAAGGGCATACGAGTGCTTTGAAGTTTCCCATGGGCTTTGTTATGAAACCTCAGGGGAACACACCAAGCGGTAAAACTTACCCTCAAGAACGCTATACTTGTTCAACTTCTTCATCTCCTTCTTATCTACAATTTCCAAAAAGCTGTCTTTGCAACCGTCGCTAAAATATTCCAAACGCCTCGCCTCCTCCTCTCATTTCCCTGAAAATAAACGGACATGGTTAGTGGCAAATTTATAGTGACCATCACCAGTCTTTTTTTAAAAGGAGACTAGTGGTACAACTTGCCCAAGGAATAGCTTGGAACCAATACGTCGTCAAAGTGCCGCGGGTTTTGAAGGAAAGTTCCTTTGAAATCCCAGCTCTAGGGGAAATATCATCTAAATCAATTAGACCAGCAGTGCCACTAACGAGCTCCGATCTTTTGAATTCTTAACTGGCGGCTAAAGCGTATGACTGAATAGAAAAATTTTGTGTATGTTCTTGAAATATAAGTAGAATAAGCATAATAATAGGAATTACCCATAATCACCCAAGCGAAACGATCAAAAGATTCATCATCATCAACACCAACATCAACAAAATAGTACGTACTGGGTGAGCAATGCCTTGAAATTGACTGGCATCTAAAGAAGCAGAGTATCTTTGGCCATAATCCTTTTCATGTCTTTTTTAGAATGCATTCATGCTAGGGTCATCTTTGTCCCTATTCAACGTTAGTATACCAATACCATTGAGCAAGTACAATGCAACACAAGTAAATATTCTTACTGACTAGTAGCTTTTTTAACAGCCCTTTAATTTAAAAAGATAAAAAACAAAATAGTTTGGTTCATCCTGTTTTGTCTTCCAGAATTTTCTCGCTTCATCTGAGCGTTGCACTACGGCTTGCGCGGAATCTCCATTTAGCCCATAAATCGTCTCAGCAATATCAGAGCCCAGAGTATCCAATCCATGGTCTGTCGCATAGAATATCCTGGAAGTCATACATGATACCCCATTATGCAGGACTCTTTAATTGATGTCCATGTTTATGGGGGATGTTTATGGGGAAACTATGACGTTGGAACAACATTTTGGCTGGTATCATACGGCTGAAGCTTGAGTTAACCCGGCGAGTCACATTACTCCGCGGATAAATTGATTTCCTTATCGTTAATAGTTCCCAGGCTGAGCTCCAACCTCCCAAACTTACGCAACTTATCAGCGGCCCGGATTTCCCGATCACATGACGGGGCTCCCCCCACTTCCGCTTGGGTGCCCCAGTGTTGCTGGCTTTCTACTTCCCTCGTTGGAAGCAACCTTGAACACACAGTGACTTGGACAGCATCGTGGAACACTGATAGGACCCCCCTCCACCAAATGCGGGCGTTACTCGGTCCCCTTGGCCCGGACACCGAGCATTGAAACGACCGGGTCATTGGGGGTAACATGACACATCTTTTGCCGGCTATCCAGTTCAGCTAAGCCCCAAATGTTGGGCGCCGTATCCATCGTGATCACAATACATGCCATGTCTCGATGGGCGTATGGAGTCAAAGTTGCTCGCTAATCAATTCCTTCGACCTTAACTACGCCTAGTCAAGTCTACACGTTTATGAGATGGGCTTATTAATCTCAGCACAGATATCAAGAGAAATACTATAGTACTTTGTCCTTGGTATCGAAGGAACGTTTTATTTTTCCGCGGACCATGTTCCTTTTTCCTCTCGGATATCTCCTACGGGCTGCCCAACGGTTGACTCGGGTCCCAGGAGCAATGTCGGGATAGCGGCTAGGAATAAGCTTTACACGTGACAATATAGTGCTATACTTACGCATATGTATGCGTATCCTGAGTAACTTATAAACATCCTGCCGTCCGAAATTGCTCAGCGTTGAATCATCATGATTTCTCAGGTTTCCAGTCGAGCGGATAGTAATGACATACAAGTATAAATACAAATACAATGCCAGTGGCAATCAGTTTAGTCTTTATTCATCCTTCCTCAATTCCTCAATTCCTCTACTCTTATCCATAATTTACACTCAAATTTCACCATAATGACTTTAAAAGATGTTCAGATTCTTGGGGCTCTTGATAAGGAGAGCCCATTTCCCTCAGGTACTGCCCCCAAGGACATTCTCACCCAAAGTTCTCTCAAGTTTCTCGTTATTCTTCACCAAGCCTTCAACGAGAGGCGAAAGGCCCTTTTGCAGGCTCGTATCACTCGCCAAAAACATATCGAAGCCGGAAATTTACCGACTTTCCTCGACGAAACCAAGCACATAAGAGATGACCCCTCTTGGCAGGGCCCGGCACCAGGAAAGGGCTTGACTGACCGCCGAGTTGAAATCACTGGACCCCCAGACAGAAAAATGATTATCAATGCACTGAACTCGGACGTGTCCACCTACATGAGCGATTTTGAGGACTCGCTGGCTCCTACTTGGGATAATGTTATCTGGGGCCAAGTCAACCTCTTCGATGCTGTTCGAGGCAATGCCGACTTTTCAGTTCCAGGCGGAAAGGAGTACAAGGTTAAGAGTGCCTCCGAGCGATCCAATGCGCTCCCAACTGTGCTCGTTCGTCCTAGAGGTTGGCATATGGTTGAAAAGCACATTCTTATCAACGGCGAGCCTATATCTGCATCTATTTTCGACTTTGGTCTCTACTTTTTCCACAATGCAAAGGCTCTTGTTGAGTCAGGAAAGGGACCTTACTTCTATCTTCCAAAGATGGAGTCCTACCACGAGGCTAGACTATGGAATGACATCTTCAACCTTGCCCAAGACTACTTGGAGATTCCCCGTGGTACCATCCGTGCTACAGTCTTGATTGAGACCCTTACGGGTGCTTGTGAAATGGAGGAGATCATTTTTGAACTTCGCCAGCACTCAGCCGGACTTAACTGTGGCCGATGGGATTATATCTTTTCCACTATCAAAAAGCTGAGAACTTTCTCCGACAAGGTTCTACCCGACCGTGGAGATGTTACTATGACTGTGCATTTCATGTCCTCTTATGTTAAGCGCCTGATTGAAGTTTGCCACCGAAGAGGAGTCCATGCAATGGGCGGAATGGCTGCTCAGATTCCCATCAAGGGAGACGTCGCCGCCAATGACGCAGCAATGGAGAGAGTTAGGGCCGATAAACTTCGCGAAGCGACTGCTGGTCATGATGGAACATGGGTTGCTCACCCAGCTCTTGCTTACATTGCGAACGACGTTTTCAACCAGTACATGCCAGGTCCCAATCAAATCTACTATCGACCTGAGAAAGATGTGAAGGGATATGTTCCCGTTGAGAATAAGGACCTGTTAGATACTTCTATCGCTGGTGGTAAAATCACGGAAGCTGGAATTCGCAAGAACATCTACATTGGTCTTTCCTATATGGAAGCCTGGCTGAGAGGTCTTGGCTGCGTTCCTATTGACTACCTTATGGAGGACGCCGCCACCGCTGAGGTTTCCAGAGCTCAGCTCAACCAGTGGGTCACTCACGGCGTCACCACGGCTGATACTGGAGTTAAAGTCACACCAGAGCTCAACACTAAGATTCTCAAGGAAGAGACTGACAAGCTTGCGGCCAAGGCTGGTAATGGAAATAAGTTTGAACTTGCTGCAAAGTACTTCTTGCCCGAGATTACTGGTGAGAAGTTTTCAGACTTCCTCACGACCCTGTTATATGACGAAATTGCATCGACTGAAGGAAGCAGCCCTTTGGAAATCTCGTCTCTTCTTCCATAACTCTATTTTCAATATTATTTAATAAAATCCTTAATTGTACAACCGTTACCGTTGAAAACCTAGATCCATTTGCAGTCAGTCTCAACTGCAGATGCGGTGCCCACAT
Organism: Geotrichum fermentans; assembly: GCA_030564905.1. Classification (NCBI taxonomy): domain Eukaryota; kingdom Fungi; phylum Ascomycota; class Dipodascomycetes; order Dipodascales; family Dipodascaceae; genus Geotrichum; species Geotrichum fermentans. Next base: position 22,901 of record JAJMAG010000235.1, read on the forward strand.
AATATAAGCACATCTCGACTAGTTAAACCCTATCGCACTGAGTCCTCTGGCTCGATATCTCTGCTCAATTTCTGCTAGACGGTTTTCGTATGGCCCGATATCAGCCACCGACCGGCGTGCAAAGTTCGTTGATTGCTGGCCGCCCTGGTTGCCTCCGGTAGGGTTCATACCCTAACCTCCACGCCTGTTCCGCCTTCCGTTAAAAGCGGCAGGAAAACGCACAGAATAACTCACCGCCAAAACCCACAAAAATAAATACAAAAAACAACAAAGGCTCACCTTTTAATATTTAGAAACCTTTTTTTTTTTACCTTCACGAAATTTTCAAAGACCAAGAAACAAAAACATATATAATAACGAAACGAATACAGCTTTGGCCACAGTTCCTATCGTTTTTGCAACTTTTCTCGTTTTTGCACATTTCTTCCTGGGACAACATCGTTATTGCCTTGATATTTGGTCTCGTGTTCGGCAGTGTGCTTTCTAATCCCTTGGCCGTTTGCAGTTCAGCCTCCCCTCACATTTTCATGTCCATTACTAGCTGCTCTAGCTCTTCCACGATAGCATTTCCATAACCGCAGGCATCGCAGCCCTTCATAACAGCACCATTTTTTCTTTCCTAGTTCCTCATGCTCCATTCTCTAAATATTGGTATCAAGCCTGAGCCTTCGCCTAGCTCCTCAGACAGCATGGATATCCCTGGAACGTCTGTTCTTACCGACGAGCAAAGAGAGCTATTCGATGACTTTTCGAGACTTGCCTGCTCAGACGGCGAAGCCAGTACCCCTTTAGCAGAAGCATCCCTCAGTACGCCTCCCGCCCCCGCCACCAGCTCTGAGGATTCAGATTTATCACCCCCGGCGGCCATCACTACGTCGCAAGAGGCGCCTACAGATCCAGCACCATCGCCCGCCAAACCATCGGAAGATGAGCCGTTCTCCATCCGCTTAACCCCATTCATCGATCATTCTTCCAACACGCCCGCATTTTACATTAGCTCTGTTGAGCGGAAAACGCATGAAGACATGGTAATCAAAATCGGCCGATATACTGAAAAGAAGGAGTCTCCTCCGCCAAAGCCCGAACATGCCCCAATAGTATTCAAGTCGAAGGTGGTTTCCCGTACGCATGCCCAGCTGAATGTGCGGAGTGGCACTTGGTTTGTACAAGACGTTGGCTCATCATCTGGCACTTTTTTGAACCAGCATCGTTTATCGCCAGCATGCCAGTCTTCTAAACCCGTTGCCCTTGAGGACGGAGACGTCCTGCAACTAGGCGTTGACTTTCGTGGCGGATCTGAGGAAATTTACAAATGCATCAAAGTTCGCATTGAGCTGAACCGGAGCTGGCAGAAAAGAGCCAACACCTTCAAGTGAGTACTACTTGTTTATTATTCATGGCTTTTCATTGTGGACTTGTTTTGCTAATATTGCTAGTGTAAACGCTTTGTCGAATTTGCGCAACCTTTACTCGACCAATGTCAAAGATATGCAGGAATGCGCCGTCTGCCTATTACCTGTATCAGTAAGTATTGCCCTTCTATTTCTTGTGGTCTGCCAGTTAACGCTAACAACATATAAGCCATGTCAAGCTTTATTCATTGCACCTTGTACACATGCCTGGCATTACAAATGTGTCCGGCCCTTGGTAGTCAAGGCATACCCACTATTCTCCTGTCCAAACTGCAGAGCTGTTTGTGATTTGGAAGCCGAGATTGAAACTCAGGATCTTTCACATCTTCAAGCAGAGCTCAAAGCTCATGAAAAAGCTGCCCTTGGTAACGTGCTTTGAAGCGGTTTTATAGTGTCCGTGTGTGGATTAGGAATTAGGGTGTGATATTAACATAATTTATTAGCAAGATGAAGTTTTCCCATATTATTTAGAGCATATCTCGTTGTTGTTGTTTTTTACGTTGTTTTCTTTTCGCGTAGAATATGTGTGTATAGGTCTTGGAGTTGTTCCTTTGCTTTGCGAGCAGTCCAGATTTCATGAGGCCCGTCAAAGACTTCAAATGCGACATTGTTGGCAGTCAGTTGAGCCAGCCTGCGTTGTAAACCAGACCACTCCTTGTCTTTCCGAATAGATTGCGCCGAAGCGACAACGGCCACAGGGATATTTGAACCTTGAAGAATGGAGTTGGAATCTGCAACTTCATTCTGCATGGATCCGCTTAGCGTCACCAATTGATCTTGCAATGAGGCCTTGATCTCGCCAGGCCTGGTGTTGTAGGCGAACCCACCATTGCGTGCTGCAGTTCCTGCGTTAATCGCACTCAGGTAGCGGAATGAGGGGCCACGTCCATGCAGTAGCCAGGACATTTGCCGACGGAGCGCAAGTGGTGACACCATTCCTTCAAGCCACAGCCCAAAGCCGCGAGCAATGGTTCCGATGCTGCGCCTTAAGACGTCTTCATGGATCGTGTCCACCAACAAGATGCTGTGAATAGAGCTCATGTGCCTCGACGCAAATACACGAGAGTAGACACCTCCGAGGCCATGTGCAACCAATGCAAGCGAGTTATTCTGGAACGGCGGGTCTTCTGCGCTGGCCACGAACCCTGGGTTTTCGGCGTCCAAGACTGCGTTCAGGGCATGCGTGAGTGCGTCACTGGCATCACCCAGCGTAAAGGGCGACGGTGCATTATCAGAAAACCCGCGTCCAGGTCTATTCCAGATACAGACTCTTGAAATCTTGTTAATATTGTACAGTTCTTCAACCCAGCCCGCGTAGAGTACTTGAGCAGCCACCCGATCGTCAGCTTCAATAACTACGATTGGGGCTTGCTGGTCATCTGGCAATGGAGGGACCAGCCTGCGGTGTTTAGGGGTGCATTCAATATAAACTTCGTAGTTGTGAGCAAAGTGGCCAACGCTGCTAGGCACTGACACCAAGGTGCCCGGCGTTGCAGCACCTGTTTTTCGGAATAAACATGTAACGTCATAAACATCAAGCATGAATCCCAGAAACATGAGAACGCCAGGGATGATAACAAGAACAAGCACCAAAATGAAGGAAGTAGAAATCTTGACCCATTCAGAAAGGGTCCGTCTGGTCTCACGGCGACCCGTGAGGCGCACTTCTTCATGGTCTTTTCCCCATTTCACTAGTTTAGGACTTACCACTAGTCCTAAAGTAAGACACACGAGGGTCCATCCTGTGATGAAGATGCCAACAAATCCATACGAATGACGCATCCTCGCAAGCGACCACATCAAAATGAATTGCACCAACAAGCATGTCGTGACAATATACCCAAAAATGCGCTCAATACGGGACGGGTTGGTGAAAAAGAGTAGTGATAGAAACAAAGTCACCATGGAGAGTAGGCACAAGCTATAGGCCCCGGGTTAGCACACATAATTATCAAAAACCAACATGGAAGAAGAAATAAAATCCACTTACTCGAGTTCCAAGAATCCTGAAGTCCTGAGCTTTATCAGCGGAACTGATACAAAGCAATTGACAAACAGTATAATCGCCCACACATAAGTGAACGCGAGCAGGATCGTCAGGCCTAATCGCATGCTCTGGACCACCTTCAAGTTCAATGGGGACACGGCAGGGTCGTCCGGATCCAACAGCCTTCTATGCTCATGGTCGTAATCCTCATCGTCCACGCCGCGGTATTGAATGATATCCGAGTAAGAATCATTTCTGGACCCAAGTGAATCGATATCCGCCTGGTGGGTGCGGCTGCCCTGCTGGCGGTTGCCCAGCAAGGATGTGGTCTCGTCTGAAGGCGACAACTTACTGCGACTGGTATCAGTCATTAATGCTCGGGAAGATTGGGCTCGAAATGCTGCTATAGATATTATAGAGAGCTCCTGTTGATTGAGGTTTAGGAGTAAGAGCAGCAAGATGTAGCCTAAGAACAAAGACAAGGGCGGCGTTGAATAAAGTTTGGCTTAATGGGTGCTAAACAGTACGAACAGTGGCGGCGTGCTGAGCCGTTCCATTGGCTTTTCACGCCCAACGTCACGGTATTAATTGATGGCCACGAGACCACTGAGCGATGAACTATGAGGTCTAAGGAAAGTCAAAGGCGAAGCGTTCAGACAAGAAAGGGGCCTGGATTTTGCTGTGGATTGATATTCCAAGTTAGCAGCTTGTCATGACCTCACCTAAGCTTTACTCCTAACTACAGATCTTCTCCCTATAAGCAGGTTTGCGCACAAGAAAGTAGTCACGTAGGAGACTAGTGGCGAACATATTCGGTACCGGAAACCCACTTACGAGTTAACGCGTTCATTTTCAAAAACTGAAACCGTTAAATTAGTCCTAGATCTCAGGGTCCAGCAGAAATGGTCATTGAATGTTTTCCTTGTATGAAGTCTAGCGCTATCGTTTTAGAATCGTCTTTTACAGCCTAAAAGGCTTCCTTTGCTAACATGCTGTGGGACCCGTTCTTGGTGTTAAACCGCAGGTTTTTGTAGAAAAAGTCCTTTGAAACTTTTCAGCTCGTATGGAAATAGGAAAGGGCTCGTCCTATTGCTTGCCTCTGTGAAAAACTGTGCTTGTGAAAGACCCAACTGAAGCATTAATTTTCTCAGCCAACAGAAATTATGAAGTAAAAAGAAACAGAAAGTACAATCTGATCATTGATCGGTTCACGACAATTGCCGAGACTCAAAGCGTATTTTCGTACCAATTGACAAACGAATCAAAACAATCGAAAGTTTCATTTTCGTCTAAAGTTGTTCAGACAAAAATCCATGAACGGATGACTTTTGGCACCGATTCACGTGATCGTCGGCAAGTCAATCCTCACTTGGAGCTCGGTACAAAATGAAAATGCGGAGACATCTTTTCAAGATATTGCACGCGATTTGGATATTATTATTTATTCAATGCTTGCACGTTCCTTCTTTCCTCCTGACTGCAACTTGACTGAATCCTTTTTAGCTTTATTTGGCTAGTTGTCCTTTATTTACTGTTGACCATGTCTTCTGCCATTTCGCAGGTTCCTGCAATTTCTGTCTTGTCGCCCTTAGTGACCAGAATCACCGACAGCAATGTCCCCGGTACGACCGTCCAAGGCGGAGGAAACACCTACTTGGTTGGCCACGGACAAAAACGGGTTTTGGTTGTCTCTGGAGAAGGCAGCCTAGCCCATGCCGAACTTCTTGACCGCTACTTGGAGCTTGTGGGCGTTGAAATTGAAGCCATTTTGTTGACGCATTCGCATGAGCAGAGCCAGCAGGCTGATGCCGCCGTACGTACATTGATCAGCCACAAACGACTTGGATCTAAAATCAATAGGAGCCAAATTTACAAGTATATACAAGCCACCGAGAATACTTCCTGCTACGCATGGCAGCCTAGGCATTTCGGTATTGGCCAGGTATACAAGGGAGCTGGTTTCACCTTGACTGGATACCACACTCCTACGCTCGACAATGACCACCTTACCTACTTTCTTGCCGAAGAAAGTGCACTTTTCTGTGGCGACAATGTTTTGACACATGCTACTATCCTTGCCAACGAGAAGAACTCTCCAATCATCGTCTACCCCAGCCGTGACCATTACATTTCATATTCAAGCATTGATTGCGCCAGAGGAATCGAAATTGTTAATATCCTTAGCTCGAATCACAAGGAATATGGGTTCGAAGCATCGCTCCCCATTACTGATATTGTTGACGCTCTGTCCAAGATGTGTGCTGATTCGGTGCTCCCACCGTCAAGGTCTAGCGTTTACCTGAACTTATTAAAACTTCGCGAGGAAAAGAAAGTCGTACCAGTCACGGCTAATAGCGAACTGGAGTGGAGAATACCAGCCTATCTCCAGACAGAGGCAAAGCTATAAGAACAAAAGGCAATGCTGCCACAAAATTCATATATAAACAAAAGAAAATGAAACTCAATAATAACGAGAATATTTCGTGATCGTAAGACCGACTGGATTGAACGTGTAGCATACAATCACGATCATCTAAGGATGAGATTGGAGGTGCAACTCATTTCTAGTTTTCGAGTGTTTTTTTTTTGGGATGGAAAAGTTGCCATATTTTCATTTTATTAGTTTAAACTTGAAAGACTGCGCTAAAGTAAGAAGAAAAAATCCGAATGGAAAACAAGTACAAGGAGGATGATAAAGGGCACTGGAATATTCCATGATTTGATGGTGCCCACATGAGTTGAGATGATGAAAAGGATAGTAGCCAAGACCCTGCTTATTTGGATCGCCTAGAATTTTGTTAGCATCGCGTATTAAACAAGAAAAGCAGTGTCCATACTTAAACAGAAGGATGTGAGGTTCAGGAGCTAGATGACTGTTAGTAACCATTATGAGTGAAGGTTAAATGTAACAAGCATACCATGTGTCTCGTAGTGTTCCCATCCCAGCGATTGAGTAATACCAAGGCCTCTCCATTCCTGTTCCATCAAAATGCGCAGAGTGCCTGTCTCGCTGTTGAAATAATCTCTAGGAATGACTTTAAGCATATTTTTTGGCAGAATCACATGTCTATCAGAGGTTAGTATAGGGATTCAAAAAGGACTAGAATCTTACCTGTATTCAAAGTTGTCGTCAGAATATCGGGTTGAGTAGTTTATCAAATCCTGAAACTCCTGTAAGCGAGACTTCTCGCTCACAGTCAGAATGCGTGGTTGCTGGCGCTTATCCATCGTGATTTGTCAATGAGACCGATCTAAAATGTTGTGCTTTTCTACCTCGTTAGTTTCAAAACAGACACGAGAAGCCGACAAAAAGAATGCTGTGGAATTGCTAAACGTCAATCAGGACGGGATGTCGAACGAATCAATCAGCAGCGAGCGCATGCGAAGAAACCAGCAAAAACAACAGGCGTAAAGAACCACTGACTATCTTATCTTTGAAGATTTGCAAGCAATTCAGCATCTAGAATAGCATCGAGCAGAATGTACTCACTATCGCTTTGAAGCAGAATCAATTACATGTTGTTCAAAAATGGGCATGTTTCTGAAAACAAAGGCGAGCACTTACAAGATGAAAGGAAAATAATAAAGGTAACGGCGGGAGTGAGCGTAAAAGGTTTACGTATCGCAGCTCGGAGTCAAGATCAATTGTTGTAGTTGTTTATTTGTTGGCACGAAGCTTTGTTGTGATCAATGAAAGATGTCGAAAAAAAGCCAAAACAAATGTTAAGTGCCAGAGCGAAGACGAGCGAGATTTGGGTCGGGGCCAGAAAAAATTGCTTTATTAAAGACTGAGCAGAGATGAAGATGTGACTTGACAGTGACCGACTGTTGTTCTTTCAGGTTTGAAGATGGAGATGGTAGGAGAAAGAAAAAAAAAACAGCAAAAAATATTTTTGGTTCAAAAGAGGGAGGGAGAAACGCACGAAACCATCACAGATTTTCTGTGTTGTTGTGGTGCTCCATCGAAATTATTCCACGACAGGACGATGGAGCGCCATGACCTGCGATTTGTATCGTGAGAGCGTCTGAACTCCTGCCAGATCATCAATATCCAAATCACCAGATCATCAAAGTGCCATGAGCGACCAATGGCTGTAAGACTCCAAACGGCATTTGTGACCACCGAGGCCCGCGAATATTGTGCATACAGTACGTGAAATTGGCACACCCGCAGCCTATAGATTCTTATTCACGTCAATCGAACCTCCTCCTTATTTTCCTTGATATCACCACATGGATATTGTACTGGGAACTCCCCACCTTTTCCACGTTAGCGGATGGTTTTCTTCGATGACGCTCAGCTATCTTTTCGCATGTTAAGGGGTCGCGTGCAGTATGTCTCGGAATGCTGCGCGAAAAAAGAACTGAGATTGTGGACTAACTCGCACGCCAACTCCAGTGGTTACCAGCACCGTCACCATTAAAAAATCAGGGTCTAGGCATAAGAGCTATATGAATTCTTATCTGCGTCTCAGATATTAATCACCAAGTTCTGAAAATTAGGAAAATAACCCTTTAAATAGAGCTCAAAACTCGAAACGCGAAGAGCCATCGAATCTCATTACGTTTGACCTCCATCTCCGCCTATATATGCTAGAAGGATGATATGCACATGCATGTATAGCTTTGTCTAATGACCCATCGCGCTGAAAATTGTTCTTTACAGCATCTCACTTCGCAGTGTCTCAGGTGCGATCGTTGGCCGTATCCCAATAGTATGGTTCTCAGAACTTTTACGTTAAAATTAGCCAGAGTATGCGCTCGAGTATTAATTGATTACATTTTTAGGTCCATGTGTTTTACTAACTCACATCTGGACGTTTCAGAACTATCGTTAGCGCATGCCAAAGAACCCATCTTTCAAGGACATACATACATGTATGTCATGTCATCACAACTCTCAGTCGTACCTAGGAGACGGCCGGTGAGAATATTTAAGAACTTGAACAAAAGGCTCCGCAGATCCGCCCATTGAGTGCTATTTCAGTCGGTAAACGCGTCCCTAACTTGAAGCTTCAAGTTGTGCATGCAACTTATTGCGAGGGTCTATTGCACCACTCGACGTATTTGGGTTAAAAACCTGTAGTTTTTGTTTTACTTTTGGCCAAAAGCGGACGTCAGAGAAACTTTACTGTGCCGGCGACAACCATTCGGTCCTGATGCTCGTCCTAGGAGTATCGGACAGGCTTGACAATAAGCACTTGGCGTGCCCTTTTGATTTGGTTTAGGTATTCCTTCTTGCTTATTATTATTGCTCAATCGTACGGCAGCGTGTAACTTGGTTGCATGTCTCACTTCTTTTTTTCAATTTCACCATTTCTCATTTCTCGTCAAAGGCCTTTTTCCCCTTAATTTTTTGTACCTTCTTGTTTTCTCCGTCAAGTATTTCACGCCGTTTCAAGAAACTCAGCCAAAACTACAGCTCCTGAAAACCGCGGTTAAAACTTACCGTCTATTCATCTCTGAGACCATTTATTCACTCAATTTTAATGCTTGTTTTCTCTTCTTGCTACAGACTTGTCTTTAATATTTCTCTGGCTCAATGAGTAATCCTCCAGGACCCTCGACTCCGAGTCACAGGTACAGCAGTCGAAGCACGCGTTCAGACTCGTTTCACGAGGAAACGCCAGGTATAGCACTGGATACATATGAAGCTCAGTTTTCTTCAGTACCCTCCGCCAATGAGTATTCTTCTGTCAAGGATGATCACTCTGTCACCTCAGGTAAGTCTACTGAAAAGAAAAACGATACAAAGATAGAATCCGCGGCACATGCTCCATTATTCATTGGAATAAACTTGCCTGGTGAACGGCCAGGCATTGAATACTCTTACACGGATGGAACACTGGTAGAGCGATCACTCGTGGAAGAATACGACATGATCACCTCCCGAATATCAACACCATCATACAGAGTTCGCGTTGAAGCTTTGTTTGCGGAAAGCGAAGAAAACGTCTTGAATAAATCTCACCAAACAGCGAAACCATCTGCGTCCGTGGCTATGCCACCTCCTGCTTCTCCTCAACGACTACCTCCTCTGCAATCCCGACCTCTTCGGAATGAAAATGCAGGCAATTACTCAGCGTTTGCTCGCTCGTCTTCTTTAGACGGTTCAGCATCATTCAAATCCAACACTTCAGCCAATTCGGGGTGGGTGGATCGTGGCTCACCTGCCCCCTCGCTTTTCTCCACAAATAATAGACACTCTTTTCCAGCGACGTCGTCTTCATTTGCATCAAGCAAAGCACCAACCCAACCAGGTGATTCTCTTCCATTTAATTCATTTGATGTTCCACCAATGGAATTTGACGATATTTTGCTACTCCCAGGGGCACACATACGAAATGTAATCGCTTTGACTGCCCCATGGGTCGAGCTAGACTCTAAAAACCCTCGAATAGCAGCCTTATCGGTCCAGGTGATACTTAGAGAAATTGCTTACGCTAAGTATTGCGGCGTCACCTATTTTGTGGTGTGTGGACCAAAGCGGCGCACAAATATCGAGCAGTATGCTCAAGGCATTTCTCAGCTACTCGCAACTCTCCCGCCTTACAGTCATCTTCTGGTTCATCTTCCATTTGCTGAGGAAGATTACATTTCTTCGCGCACAGGAGAGCGTGTTCCTCCCACTGACTATTTGTCCATTTGGGATGTGTGGAATACAATTAGAGTAATCAACAACTATCCATCCAATCTCTCTGTTGTTCTTCAGGTTCCCCCTAAATGCAAGTTTCCCCCGGTTGTTATCTCTCGATGGTATGCTGAACCAGTCAAAATGTTGATGATTTCGTCGGCAATTTTTGTGGCTAATGCACGGGGCTATCCTGTTTTGCCCAAGGCTACACAGGCTTTACTGATGAAATTTTTTACCAAAAATCCTTTCCTCATTATATCGGATGTGGACGATCGTCAATTCCAAGGAGGACCAATGTCGTACCTTTTGTATATTAGACATTTGGTCAAGATGCGCCCGAAGCCTAGTGCGATCGAAACATATTCTGAGAGCTACTATGATGTATTGCAACAACCCCTACAACCGATATTAAATAATTTGGAAAACTCAACATATGATGTTTTTGAGCGGGATTCGGTCAAATACGCTCAGTATGAAAAGGCGATACAACTGGCTCTACAAACGATTAATAAGTCCCGCATTCAAGTCGCTGTGGTTGGAGCAGGCCGTGGCCCTCTTGTTGATCGAATCCTTTCTGCAGCTAGGCATCTTGGAAAAACAGTATATATTTTTGCTGTTGAAAAAAATGAGAGCGCATGCATCCACTTGAATCGAAAACTACAATACGAATGGACCGATAACAAGGTGGAGGTCATATGGACTGATATGCGCAAATGGCGGCCTAAAGGCGTTCGACTTTCATTGATTGTGAGCGAGCTATTCGGTTCGTTCGGTGATAACGACTTGTCACCTGAATGCCTGGATGGACTAGATATCCAAAACATATTGGAACCCAACGGAATTATGATACCGCAATCCTACTCTGCTTTTTTCACCCCCGCAATGTCTCCAACTTTATACAGCTCGGCACGCAACTTTACATCCCATACAAATACCCCTGTTATTCCCATTGACCGTACTGGAACTCTAGGAGGTCTGACAACTAGCGGAAATGGCATTCAATCTACCAACTCTAATCCCACATTGCATACACCGTACACAGTAATGCTAAACTCTATCGATTTGCTTGCCCCAGGCCAATTTGGTACTGCTTGGACATTTAACCACCCCAGTGCAGTCCCTGATGTCAACTCCAATCTACACAATACCCGCAAGTGCAAAACAACTTTCACTATTGAAAATCAAGGTATTCTCCATGGAATCGCGGGATACTTTGAATGCACGCTGTTCCGAGATGTCGAGCTCTCGACCCGACCTGACAGTGGTGATACCAAATCCAAGGATATGCTGTCATGGTTTCCAATGTGGTTTCCCATTTCTTCGCCTCTTTACCTCACAGAGGGCACTGAAGTCGACATTAGCATGTGGCGACTGACGGATAATAAGCGCGTGTGGTATGAGTGGCTGGTAGAAACATATTACAAAGCCCCTCCTACCTCGGCGACCAGTAAGCATCGCCGCCGTGTACGTACTGGAATGACCGAACTTCATAACGCGAACGGCCAGCACTTTTCAATGACTTTGTAATGTGCCTCAAAACTGATGACTTATTTTTGTTTCTTTCTACTGTTATTCATGTTCATGATCCTTTTCATTCTTTTTTTAGTTTATTAACGATGCTAATCTGATTTAATTTTTAATTTTTGGTCAGTTAAGTTACCTTTAATTCCCAAGAGCTGACTGCAGAACCTCTATTCAACGTGCGAGTTGTTCTCAATAACCACACGCAGATCTAATTATACCCGCATGTTTGCTTAGCATTCCAAATCAACAAATTTGAATATAAGACAAGTCTGACCCTCTCCATAAATGCAGAGAAGAAAGGGCTAACGTTTCTTTGCATTTGCAGTATGAGGACTGGAAAATCATGCATAGAGTACAACTGGTATCTGTACTAAAATGAGTACCTATAGTGACCCCGGAAAACCGTTCTTAACCACATCACGGTTGAAAAGAAACGGACACGAAAAGAAAGTTAGGTCAAGATAGCGATGATGATGACTCTGTCACTTTACGCACGCGAAGTCAAACCACTACGATGTCGGAGAAGTAAATATGGCAATCAATGATACTGAAATATATATTCATGCTATTCTAAAAAAAAAAAACCCTTAGGTCAAACGTCAGCCTTTTAAAACTTCACGTCTGAAGCCAAAAAAGCAATGCGCCAGCCCGGAGTCGAACCGGGGGCTCGACGATGGCAACGTCGAATTTTACCGCTAAACCACTGGCGCAATTTGTTGAAAGTAAATTTTTACTGGTTTATAAAGCGGCTGCAAACAATTATGAAGTGAGTGTTATAAATTAATTGAAAGAAGAATGAACACGGTCTTGTAGGTGCTGAATCTGGAATTTTATTTTATTTTTGTTTTCTTGTGATTGTGAAAGTTTAATATTGTTTCTTATTTAGCGTTATAGCCGATTGACCGGGCAAAAATATATCTATCTATCTATCTAAAAAAGGTTTTCCACTGGTGAAAACCAGCTAAACAATGTAAATAAGCACGGGTTAAAAATGCTGAATTAAAAAATTATTTTTATTTTTGTTTTCTTACGATTGTGAAAGTTTGATGATATTTTATTTAGCGCTCTAGCCGATAGACCGGGTAAAACTATATCTATCAGAGAGAGCCATTTCTGTGTATCTTTCATAGAGTATAGTAATAATTGGCTTTATGGATCAAACGTGGTTCACATCCTTGTGGTTCTTTTTTTTTTGTTTGTTTGTTTTCAAAATAAATGTCGCTTTTAGGACGACGGCGGATTCAATTCTTTCACATACTTAGCGCTATCATATATAGGTCACATCGTGTTGCAACGTGTTTATGTGGTCTAGTTTGTCCTTTCTTTTGGGGTTATCTGTTTTCATTGATTGTCCTGGCATTGCTTCCCAGCCATCTAAAATAGCAAATTCTTAGTAGCTTGAGAAATTGAAGATAGACTCATCAAATTATATTACTCCAAAATCATATTCTGCCATTGAACAAGGTTTTCAAAACTAAAAATACATGGTAGGCTCCTCTCCAAGCAATCAGGTTTGAATCTACCTTCTTGTCTTGGTATTTTTTTATCAATAGTTAAATACTTTGCTGAAACAATTTAAAATCTAAGGGCCTGATACCAGAGGCCATTTTATTCATTTTATGCAAGTTTTCATTTTATCAATCCCCTTGCCCTCTTGCATGGAGGTGCATCAACATGCACGAAAGAAAAAAATGCAAGTGTCCCAATATATCGATTTTTTATGTAAGATGATGTCATCAAATATTTGCTTATATAATCAAAAACGATTTTTTTTACTGCT
>JAJMAG010000236.1:0-36144 GCA_030564905.1 Geotrichum fermentans
GGGGAGTGTACCACTGCCAGGCCTCAGGAGCAGCCTCAGCGTTAGCGTCCCTCTTCTTGTAGGCAGGGTCGCCAGGAAGGGGAGTGTACCACTGCCAGGCCTCAGGAGCAGCCTCAGCGTTAGCGTCCCTCTTCTTGTAGGCAGGGTCGCCAGGAAGAGGAGTGTACCATTGCCAGGCCTCAGGAGCGGCTTCAGCGTTGGCATCTCTCTTCTTGTAAGCAGGGTCGCCGGGAAGAGGAGTGTACCACTGCCAGGCCTCAGGGTTGGCGTCTCTCTTCTTGTAAGCAGGGTCGCCGGGAAGAGGAGTGTACCACTGCCAGGCCTCAGGGTTGGCGTCTCTCTTCTTGTAAGCAGGGTCGCCGGGGAGGGGAGTGTACCATTGCCATGCTTCAGGCGCAGCCTCAGCGTTAGCATCTCTCTTGGTCTTAGTAGGCACCAAAGCCTCAGGCTCAGGAGCAGCCTCTGCATTGGCAACTGGAGCCGGCGCAGCCGAAACGAGGGAGCCAAAGAGCAAAAAGGCGGAAACCGCAGAAGTAGTGAATTTCATAGTTCTTTTTGAGTGTTTTTGAGTGATCTGAGTTTTTTTGTTGAACTGTTTGATGATGATGGAGGATGAAAAAATGAAACCATCTGGTCTCAATGCTGATATATATACTCCAGAGAGCTACAGTATCGTCGATTTGACTTGTGAGTATAAGCACGCTTTTCATTTCCAACAATCATTGACATCCAAATTAAGTAAAACATCAAGCGTTGCTAGTGAGCCAGCCGGCCCGATTTTCACGATATCCCCATCCCGTCTTGAGGAGGGAGGATTTGTCTAGTGGGTAGGAACGTCGTTGAGCTCTTAAAGAGGTTACTTTTATTTAATCATGCAATTAAGTACAACTATTGCATTACTTCTAATAATCCCCATGTAAATCTAATCGTTTAACGCATTTGGAGTCTGTTGACCCTATTGAGCGGCATCTACATAGAAAGTCGAGAATCCTAATGGGGTGAAAGTTGGTACCAAAGGCTTCCTAATCGGGTAATTTTAAATACCCCACAGAACTACCAACTTTTTCAACTACTTTTTATCAAAACTATCAAATACAACACTGTACTTCCATCTTGACAATATGGTAATAAAATTCCGTCTAAGAAGTCCAGCAATTTGGATTTGTGGAATTGTTAATCATCACTTATCATCTTTAATTCCATGCACAGGCGAAATTTTAATTCCAATGTGGCAAAGATCGATCTTTCGTGTAAACAGTCAAAAAAACAAAAGAAGTAAAATTCAATAAAACGTATAGATTTGCTCTAGTTGTATTATATACATATGTAAACTATATACTATTCAGTTTATGAGGATTTGAACTGATCTGTGATATAAATGAATACTTTTTTGACGATAACATAATGTATCTCCACAACTGGTAGTGAAAAAAAAAAAACAAGATACGGAAGTCATTGTATTCACACATGAGTCCAAATGTTAATTGTAAAAATGGAATTCTGAAAAAAAAAAAAAAAAGGCGGGAGCTTAGTATCCAGCATATCTAATAATCAGTAAAAGCAGTATATAGCAACGATTGCAAGTCACTGTAAGCTAGACGCCTATTATCAAACCTGTGAGCAAAGAAATGGATTGGCTAGACCCTTTACCTGTCAAACCACAAGGATTTTCAATTTGTCATCCTTAGCTACTCGGCCGACTACACTTAAAGGAATGGTTAGGTGACATGTGTCAATTTATTTGACCCTCGTATTTGTAGAACGCAATTATACTGGCAATATGGACTTTCTAATTACTTAGCATTTTAATCAATCAACCAGGTAGTTTTGCGTTTGCCAATGAAAGATCGAAAGTAAAACATTCTTTTAGCAAGGCAGCACTTGGATTCAGTGAAGAGCGGCAGTTGCTTTGTAATATTGAGATATTTTCTTTTTTAACACAACTTCCACATATCATATACCTGGTGTTACTGATAAGCCAAAAAATAGAATTAAAATCGTAACAATTCACAAGGCTTCTCGAGCTACATTGAAAGGACTATGAGTAACGGGGCCTATATAGCAAAAATTTGCAAACATGATCACTCCTCTTTCACGAAATTGAATTAATGAGCATGTATTGAAACTAGTGACGCTACCCAACAAAGTTTTACTTAAACTACACTTGGCCGATAATTGAAGCTGTGTTTAGAATTTTTCTTGTACGTAGATGCCCAAGTCCCTCCAAACTGTGGGGCTTAAGCTCCCGCAATCGCTTTCCGCAAGTTGAAGCCTTATTACTTTCCCTGCCGAATAACGCCGATTTCGCCAGCTTACTGATAAGATGGTGCCTGCTATGCATATTGTACGCTTGAAAATACCCTCACTTTCCAGATGATCCCAGTCCATTGCAAAATCTGTTGATGCAATATTATAGCTCATGTATACATGTAAGTATGGAAACTAGAATTGTCAGTGTGATTTGAGGTTCTAGAAAGTCTAACCCCCATGTGGCCAATGAAAAAATTAAAGTAAACATTTGGGCCAATCATACTATTGATTAGATCAGCCCCATGTTTCTTTCAAATGTTTCTAAACTCTATCACTTTTTTTTTCGCCCATTAAGGTATGAGACAAAGCAAGAGTAATTGAGAAAAAAAGTCCAGGAGCCATTGGAGCCTCTATGTAGAATTTATTTTCCGCTTTATCAATAGTTTGTGTTTGTACTTATCCTGTTAGGATAATCCTTACAAACTATAAGCTCTTTTTTTTCGACGGCTTGATCGCTCACGCCCCACCAAGTTCACTTGTATTGATTGCTAGTCAGTTGTGGCTTGCCACTTACAATATGGGCGCAAATCAATTGCAACGTGTATATCATTATTATTTCTCATAAACAGTCTATTTCATAACTAAATTTACATTTCGAACTTTTGGGTAATAATCAAACGCGTAAACGCAATAGGTAATTTGTTCACGATATTGTGAAACAGGAACAGTGTTATATTTGTAAGTAAGATCCAGTGAACTTTGATTGAAGTCATCTGATATGATGCCAATACCCTTTTCCTGTATGCTTCATCTCTCCTAATTCCATGAGCCACTTCTGCATCACAAGTTCTGAAACTTGCTCTTGCTTAGCTAGACTGATAGCCCACTTCAGACGTTGACGGCCGCCAGTCCCCATGTGAGCATCCGGATTTAAAAATCGGTCTTCCCGACTCCGACGCAGCAAACTTTCAACATAAGTGGTAATGGTTTCACGGCCCAAAGGCTCACCACGACTCCTCAACACACGAAACATCCATACCACTCGTCGGGTGCTTTGTCCAGAGGTGAGAAAACGTGATTTAGCAAAACCTTGACTGATTTCTCGAACAGCCCAACTAGGGATAGGTCGTCCTTGGGCCTTAAGAAATCGAAAAAGGCGAGTACAGACGGCAGGCTCGTGTTCACTTGAATCTATGAGCAGCCAATAGTAGATTTTGAGAGGAACGTCATATGAAGGAAGTAATTCATCCGGTGTAAAATTGCAAAGACGTTGGGAGGTGATAAGATCTCCAAGTCGTAGCATTGCAGCGAATTGTTTTCGCTTTATCATGTACTTGAACAGACGCTCTGTTAGTGCACGATCAACGCATACAGGACGCTCGGCTGTGCTTAGCCTTGAGAAAAGTTCCACCATAGAGACGTCCAGTGTGCGAGCTGGAATTGAGGATTGTGAAAGAATCTTGTTTACACTCTTATAGTCACGGCTTTTTTGCTCCGCAAGAACTAAGCCGCATATAATAAGCTTTTCATTCACATTATCATCAAATTTAGCAATATTCAAGCTGGCGGAACGGTGTTGCATTGCGTCAATATGAGCACAAAGTGCCTGCTCTATACCAATGGATGTAACCCGAGGGAGAGTATAGTACTTGAGTTGTTCAACAAGTGGCCTGCTAGCCATACTTGTCGCAACCTGAAGTTCCAGTTTGTCGGTCCATTCAACATATTGTAGCTCATTCACCAATTTCCATAAAGGGCGTCCAGGAAAGACTTTGGCAGGTATGTCCTTCAACTTTTTCTCTCCCTCCTTTATCAGAATTCGAGTATCAGTTAAACCCAATTGACTATTTATCTTCTTGAAACACAGTATAGAGGCTTCCAAAAAATGCTTCTTTCCCATACCATTTCTTACTCGACGTAATAGGTCAGTATTGGTTGAATTAGTGTCCCAGTAAACACTTTCATCGGAGTCTGTGGGACATCTCTGAGCCCAAGCAATCTGGTTTATAACCGCACAAAGAAGCGGAATATCAATTATGGTGCGGTTGGACTCCTCTAAAATGTCCACACTTGCGTAAGAGAGATGGAGGCTGATGGATTGTTGGAGAAAAGACTTTAGTGCTTTGGTTCTATGGCGCACAGGAGATTTGACAGGGTTCGGTTGAAGTAATTTCTCAGATTCATTGCTTGAGTTTTCTGTATTGTTTGGCCCTGTTTCTGGAAAATTAATATTAGGCATATCTGAGTTTCCGAAATGCTTACTTTTCGATTGCACTAAAATGCCTTTTTGCATCTTTGTATATTTCAAAAAGGCCTTCCATAGGCTTTCAAATGCATATTTATTGTGCCCGAGTTGCGGGATGCTAATGAGATCGTGCTTAGAAAATTTCTTTACTAAGTGAGTAGAGATGCTGGAGTCTGGCTGTAAACTTTTTAAATCTGATGCCGAAGAATTAATGAGAGAGTTTGGTTCTGAAGTAACAGAGTCGGGCATACGGAGCGAATCACAAACGGACCGCAAAAACATTTGAAATGCAGGGGCGTCGAAGGTCATATCCGGTGAAGAAGAATTAACAAAGCTTCTTATCATTGATCGTAACACGCCAGGTTGTCTGAGAAAGGTTGGAGTGCATAATTCAGAGAATGCATCTAGTTTGTGCCGCTGGATCAGCGCCTTCAAGATGGCTACTTGTGTAGCAGGAGAAAGATGAGGAAAATATGCTGCAAGTGTGGGATTCCGAGGAAGATCACTTGCCTGTAATGTGTAAACCATAGATGGAATATCATTAGCGTTCAATAAATAGTGCTGCAGTTCACACTCCTCCATCACTGCAGTTCCTTCGTCCGATAATAGTTGAGTGGCTGTGTTTTTCTGACCGCGCTTGATGAATCCTCTCACAATCTCACAAATAAGAAAGTCTTTACTATCAACGCCCTCTTTCGAAAGTTGCTGAATCAAGGTCTCAACTGTACTCAAAGTGTCACTGAGTCCAAGATTTTCCGTGATTACTTCCAAACAAGGCTCGTACTTTCCACACTTATATAATTCCTTTGCAAACTCTAAAGTGCATTCACCATTAAGCATGCCAACTAATGGTCGATACAGTACTAACAACACATCTATCGGCACCTCTCGAGTCCGGATCAATGCCAAAAGCCGATCTGTAGGCAATTCAATTTTTTCCACCAACTGAACCAAGTGCGCTGGAAGCTTAACATGCTGACCTGTGAGATCATGTGTAATGACAAATTTTCGATTATACCGACCAGGCACAATGTTTGTCGTCAGTTGTGAGGAATCCTCTGGATCCTCCTCCAGCATTTCTCGTGGTGTGAACGCTCTCACCACATCTTTGATACGGTCAGCAAACGATGGCTGGATCCGCCCTCCTGTTAGCCCTCGTCTCGTCTCTATACTGTTGTGTCTCTCATCCATTCTCTGCGCACGCGAGTTAGGCGTAAAGAAAGCTGCCGGAGCAAGAGCAGCACCCGGGCAGCCATGTCCTGATTTGAAGCGTGGCACGCGACGGATCCATACAACATTCATTTATCCCAGAAGTCTGATGGCATCGGGGTCTGATCTACCACGGTCGCCGAATAATTTCGTTTAAGTCAGTCGGAACTTTGGGTCGGGCAAGTTTTTTGGTCGTTTTCGCTTACCCGGCTATTAAGGATCTACACGATGATGATTGGTCTAAAGTGGACCTAACCCTGGAAATAAGCTTGATATCGTGTCCGGGGTCTCTACAGTATGGGGAAGTCGGGCAGGAACTCATTGAGAATGGCGGATCCAACAGCTGAAGGTTGTTGCAGTGCGCCGGGTCGGAGTCGTTGACGTGCAGGCGAGGAATTGGCGCTGAAGCTTTCATGAGATCCCGGCCAACCAACCACCAAGCATTTCAGCTTATACGGTTGGAAAAAAAAAATCACCACTTTTTTTTCCTCTTCTGATATTTATTTTCCTTCCTCTTCTCCACCTCCCTTTTACTATCCTCAACCCCAAAATAAACTACAAGATCACCATGTCTGCCATTCTTCGTCTCCGTGTCGCTGCCGCTGCCGCTCGTCCTGCTTTCGCCAGACCCGCCATGGCTGCTTTTGCCAAGCGCCCTATGATTGCCGCTCCTTCCATGATCAAGTCCATCAGACAGTACTCTTCTCATGACGATGAATCCTTCGAGGAATTCACTGCTAGGTGCGTACTTAACAATTTTACAATGGCCAATTGTAGTGCTAACAAGTTAGATTCGAGAAGGAGTTCGAGGAGGCTTACGACCTTTACGAGGTTCAGCGTGTCCTGAACAACGTCTTTTCCTACGACTTGGTCCCTGCCCCTTCAGTGCTTGAGAAGGCTCTCCAGGCTTGCCGCAGAGTCAATGACTACCCCACCGCTGTCCGCGTTTTCGAGGGTAAGTAAAGCCTTGTGCCATTTTATTATTTCATTTCTAACTTTAAAATTAGGTCTTAAGGTCAAGGTTGAGAACAAGCAGCAGTACCAGCAGTACCTTGATGAGCTCAGGGAGATCAGACAGGAACTCGGAGTCGACCTTGCTGAGGAGCTCCTTTAAGCGCGCATCAACGTCTATAACTCGTAACCAATAGATGCTACACTTTCTGTACTTAATAACTGTTTGCATTCCTACAATCGTATCTAGTATTCGTCGCTTTCATAGGCAGCAGCCTTGGGGGAGCCATATTCCTCTGGTTCTTCATGCGGCCGACGGTCAGTTTTGTCATTCTTGGAGACCGCTTCACACGCGTCAACCCATTCGCAGTAAACGTCGATTGGCTCTGACAGCGCTGCAAGGAAATCGTTAGTTAATGAAAAAAAAGGCAGAGTATATAACCAATATCATACTTACCATTGATACTTGCTTGGAATGTTTGTCCACAGACTTTGCATGTCAAGCCACCAATACCAGTCTTTTTATCAAGAGTGCATGTCACTGAATTCTCATGGTTGCAGAATAGACACGAGAAAGTCGTGGAGAGCTTCTGTACAATCTTCTTTTGCGGCTTCGCCGAGGACTTGCGTTTGCCCTGCAAGGAGTTAGTATATAAATGCATAATATTCAACGAGACTCGTGCCTACGCCACTTTGAAGTTGAGGCATACCATTTTCTGTTGTGTCTTTTGATGCGTGATGAGAGTATGGAGGCGCTGGAGGCAAGTATTTTCATCAAGGTGTTCAAACCCCAACCCTGCTTGGGAGTTTTGGGAGAAAAAAAATTTTACAAAAAGCTTAGCGAAAAAAAAAAACATCTGAAAAATTTCAGAGACACAAGATTTCTTCTTACATTACAAGTGTTGAATTATTCTTGCCAACATTAAAGATGACTGCCCCCGCTGGATTTAACGCTGCAAAGGTTACCGAGGCTGTAGCGGCACTTGTTAAGTACGCCCAAGATAGTGCGGCCAAAGCAGACAAGCAGGACCTGCTCATGGACTTTGTAGACGATGACGACAAGACGCCGTTGGAGGCTATCGATCTGCAAGTCTCGACGAAGAAGTACGGACGCACAGAGAAGAATCTTAAGCCCTGTGTGGTTTCTCTTCCTCATAGCATAAGGAGCAAAGATCGCGGCGCCGTGTCTATCTGTATCTTTGTGAAGGACCCTGAAGCCGAAGCGGTCAAGTTACTGGTGGATCAGACCAAGACTTACGACGAATGCCTGGCAGCCTTGGAGGCAGAGAAGGGAAGCGACGAGGATGCCGCCGATGAAGACAGCACAATCGAATACGCCCAGAAAAGGAAGGGTCTGGCATCATTGAAGGATTTAGCTTCGATTCGTATTGACAGAGTTGTTGGTGTGAGCAGTCTTAAGGGAGAGTTCAAGCCATTCCAGGCTCGTCGCAAGTTGATTTCGGAACACGATCTTTTCTTTGCACAAGACAGCATTTTTGACCAGCTTCCCGGCTTGCTGGGCAAGAGCTTTTACAAGTCGTCCAAGACCACCCCTCTAGTTATTTCCATGAGCAGACGAACTCCAGCCCAGGTGGCCGAGCTTAAGAAAATTACTCTTAATGTCTTATCTAAAAAGAAGGAAGAAGTTTCAGAGGCCCTTAGCTTGACCAAGACACTTCAGCAAATTTACACCTGCTACAATGGTACCTCTTACGTTCTTTCTCCTGGTACCAAGCTCCACATGAGGGTGGGTAGTACCGCCTTGACCCCCAAGGCCAATGCCGAGAACATTACTAGCGCCGTCACTGATCTCATTGCCCAAAAGAAGGCTGTCTCATCATGGGCAGGTATCCGTGCCCTGTTCGTCAAAACTCCTAGTGGTCCTTCGCTTCCTGTATACTTGGATGACACACCTTATGAGGATGCTGAACAAGATGTGGTTGAAGATGAGGACGAACTGATTGCTCGTAAGCGTGAAGCTGAAGCAGCGAAAGCTAATGAAGAAAAGAAGCGCAAGAGATCTGACAAGAGCCACATTGAAACTCTGTTGGAGGAGGTTGTTGACGAGCAAGATTTGGCCGAGTTCTTAGAGAAGAAGAAGGAAGCCAGAACCGCTGCCCGGAAAGAGGCCCAGAAGGCCAAACTAGAGGCAGGCGCCAAGAAGCCTGAAGCTAATGACGAAGGCGATGACGAGGAGAAGGAAGCTGAAGAAGAACAGGATGAAGAAGAGGACGAAGAGGAGGAGAAGGAAGAAGTGAAGCCTAAGGAAAAGAAAGCCAAGGTTGAAAAGAAGGCTGCAAAGCCCACTAAGAGGGTCTCTAAGAAATAATTGTTTTACACATGTTTGAGTTAATAGAAAAGTTGATTTTTGAAAGAATACACAATACTGTCATAACGCCTATGGGTGGATGGGAATGAAATTTCCAATAATACATGAAGGAATGTTATAGCGGTCACGCTGAATCGTGAATGAGAAACAGCACGCCCGCCGTTTCCTGCGGTCTTTTGTACGCAGGTTACAGCTAGTTAACACAGCCTTTTGCCCAGAATCAAATGCAATGTTCCCATATTTTTCCCAGTAGTTCACGGCTGATTCTTCAGACATGAGTTCATAGATGGCCAATTTTCCGTCTCGCAAGTTGTCAACCGAAACCTCCACGAGACCTGCAAATTCTTTGTTACCTCTATAGATTTCGCCTGTGCGCCTCCAAAGGCATGCTGGTATAGCCATACTTGTGAATACTCGGTCATAGTCCAAAAGCATTCTCTCGAACGCTTCTTCCACCAGTACCAGATCAATATCCATTAAGCTCTGCGCAATGGCTCTAAAGGCAGGACGAAATATCGACAATGGCTTGAGAATCCGTTGTTTTGACGACTGGTTCATATAATTATCCATGTACTTCTGTAGTCGCGCGTATCCTCGCGCATAGTTGAACGGTTGTAGCAGGCCTGCCTCGACTTTTGCTCTGATTACTTGCTTCAGTCTTTCTTCAGGCGACACGTCTACCGATGGGTCTGCCGCGGTCAAGAAAAACTTGTCGCGTGCGCTGTCACTCACTTGGGGCTCTATCGGATCATAATCGCCTTGTTTGGCCAACTCTGTTCCTGAGCTTTTGCGCGATAGCCTCGGAGATGCATTAGCAGACAACGGGCCTGCAGATGCGACTCCTGGGGGCATATGCATTAACATTTCTGGATTGGCGTTCGGATCTTCTATCATAGTTAAAAAGTCGCCTAGCGATGCAAACTCGCTGTTGGCATGCTCGGAATAAAACAAGTTTTGATTAAACTCAGAAATCTGGGCAAGTACACTCTGATTTCCCAAGGAACTCCAATCATTGAACGGTGACCGTTGCACTTGGGCGATATCTTCGATTGGTTTTGGGGGTTGCATGCTGCTGTGCTCTTTGTTCGCCTCGCTATCCTTGGCCAGTTCCTGGAACACCATGTTTGAATTGCCCTGATTGTATAAACTGCTTTGACCTTGCGACGTGA
The DNA here is from genome assembly GCA_030564905.1 of Geotrichum fermentans. Classification (NCBI taxonomy): domain Eukaryota; kingdom Fungi; phylum Ascomycota; class Dipodascomycetes; order Dipodascales; family Dipodascaceae; genus Geotrichum; species Geotrichum fermentans. Next base: position 10,154 of record JAJMAG010000236.1, read on the forward strand.
GGACCATTGCTGTAGGCTGGTGGGCAGAAGTAGGAGCTGGTTCGATCTTTCCTGAGTTCCCAGTGCTGAGTGGCCAAGGCGCATCCTCTTTTAATGCGACCTTATTGGGCGGACCTGGTGCTTTCTTCTTTGGTTCATCACGACACAGGTGCCCAATATTCCGTCGGATGCATCTACTGCAAGGTCTACCTTCGTCGCAAGTCATGTGCGATCTTCGACAATATATACAGGCGTGGTCGACTTTCCGCCGCCGAGATCTTTTGCCAGCTGGGTTATTATTGTTGGCGCCATTGCCATTCTGAGCATCCGCTGGAGACTCAGACGGGTAGCCTTCAGTCGAGGGCGAGGATGTAGCTTCGTTGGGTGAAACGGTATTGCCGGAGTTCGAAGCATTAGCATTAGCATTAACAGTAGCATTAGAATTAGCTTCGAGGAAGGCGTCACCGGGTTTTGTTTGGCCGCGCGCATTGGGCGTGGAGGTGACTCCTTCGTCAATAGTTGTGGACATGCCTCGAGTAGTTTTCTGAGCGAGTATATTGACGAGATTTGAGGTGTAGTACGCAGGGTGTGGAAATTTGTAGCGCAGGTAATTTTGTGGTATTCAAGACGCTCTGTGATTCTGGTGTTCTCTGCTTTTTGTTCGATTATTCGGCAGGTCAAGATGCTTTGGCGTTCGCGATGACACTTATAAAAAAAAACCGGGGAAAAGGTCCTGGAAAAAGTTCTCAAAAAAGAGTGGGGAAAAGATTGCACATAACGTGACCTCCTGCCTAAAAACAAAACTTTGCCCACACGAGATTCGCATAGAGGTCGTGGAGAAATTTAGAGAGCGCAGAAGAGCCGCGAAGTATGTTGAAACTACTAGAAAGCAAGGAAGGGCTGGAAATAGTGAGAAGAGAAGGGTCAGAGTCTGGAACGCCGAAGGAAATCCATAATGCGAGATTTACTACAACCAGCAGGAAAAGCTGATTAGAAATGATTGTTAATCATGGTATAATTTTGAGTTAATGTTTATGTAATATCTGAGCTGATCCGGCCTCTACCCTTCACTTCTCATGAAAACTTCCGATCATCTCACGTTTCCCTCCACCAACCCCAGCACCACCATGTCCGCCCGAATAACTCTCCTAGGCCTGTTTCCTAGGGTCTCTCCTGGAATATCTTTACTTAGATCAGCTGCATTTCCACGTCTTGCAACGACATGTGCTCCAAGGCCTTTTCTTTGTGCTCGGGGTTTGGCTTCTGCCGCTCCAAAGCCCAAGCCAAAACTCACCAGAGAACAGTATGCGCAACTAGTGGAGGAAGCTCGCTTTGAGAGGCAGAGGAAGGGCTCGCACACAACATTTTACTACTCCGCTTCTGTCGTAGTCCTATTCCTGACGCTTTCTTACGCCGCGGTGCCGTTCTATCGCATCATTTGTCAAAACTCTGGACTCACTGGCGCGCCTGTCACAGATGCTTCGAAGTTCACGCCTGAGAAGTTGATTCCTGTAGAGCATCACAAGAGAATTCGTGTATCGTTTTCTTCCAACACTTCGACATCCATGCCTTGGAAGTTCACTCCCCAACAACGCGAGGTTCGCATCCTGCCAGGCGAGACTGCACTTGCATTCTACAAGGCCAAAAACCCAACTGACAAAGATATTATTGGCATGGCCACTTACAGTGTGGTTCCTGAAAAAGCTGCTATTTATTTCTCAAAGATCCAATGCTTCTGCTTTGAAGAACAGCGTCTGGCTGCGGGAGAGGAAGTCGACATGCCTGTGTTCTTTTTCATTGACCCCGACTTTGTCAACGATCCCCAGATGAGAAACGTTGACGATATTATTTTGAACTATACTTTTTTCAGAGCTCGATACGATGATAATGGTGTGTTGATACCTGTGACTGGAGCTGACGCTATTGATAGCAGCATCATGAAGCACCCTGTAAAGTCGATTCCTGCTGTAGAGTAAGCAAGCAGCAAATATTTGTATATAAAAATGAACTAGATTCACTCTTCTAAAATTGCTAGTGCGTATTGGTCTAAGCCGTGATGCAAAAAGAACTATAAAATTTATAAAACTATCTTTGGCCCCCTGTTCGACTTGATATTCTCAGTCTCCAACGTCTAGAGTACAAATGCCAGAATTAACAATTAGAACCTTGAGCGCTCAAATGATTTCCTGATAACAAAGATAATTAACCTGCTTATTGTTCTGTTTAAGTGAAACCACCGGCGGTTCAATGACTATTTCTGTTTTAAATGAATAAAACCAAGTTTGTCGCTAAGGTCAATCTCGTTAGACCTAGAATGTGCCTACGCATAACACCTTTGGAAAATAAGGATTAGCTTAGTAGCAATTTCACAGGTTTTACTGTAGACAAAGACAGCAATGTCGTCAACAAAGCCAGAAATAGTTGCATCGGCTTTTTGATGTCATCGCAGAGGCGTGTAGTGTAAAGCAAGAAAAGCAGCTGGGACTTAGGGATCCCTCGATTTGTGTTTAATCATAAATTGATATCCCCAACTCCGCACCGTACTGGGTCGACCTTGTTTTTCTATGATCTCAATAAGCAATTTCATATTCACGTTATTGAGATTTGATATCAAACATCATGGCAGAAGTTGTCTCTTAATAGGCCCTTACATGCTAGACCAGCTCTAAAACCGTATCATCTGCAGAGTAGCCTTATCTAGCGTCAAACTATGCTTTGGGACAAATTCCTTTGGATAGAAAAGCTAATACTTACAGAATGTTTTTTTCAGTACCTTTGCTGAGATCTTAAGAACCTCGCACTTCTTTTTTTTTTGATGGGCTTTCGGAGAACTGTCACGGTGCCACTTCCTCCAGGCTTTGTGATGATAGCCCAGTTTCGTGCAAGCCTTCAATAATCCCAAGAAACAGGTCTGGCTTTGAATCCCATATCTCTTTAGGCCATTTACAAAATCTTGCTTGTGATTTGAACAGGCCCAGAAGCTTTTATTTTCATCAGGTAAATCCGCTAACGCAATCTTTTTGCACTTCTTTTTCTATTAGTTTGGCCAGTTACTTTTCATCTACTACATTGTAACGGGAAATTTTCCGATGGGTTTGGCTGGGAAGTGTCTCCTCATAGGTGCTCTCTCCTCTCACTCAAGGTCATAACGAGGGTTCCATCATACTTTCCTAGCTGTGGCATTATTGCTGGTTATTTTTTCTATATACTCATTGATTTTCATGTAATTTTGATAGATAGATAGACAGATATATTTTGCCCGATCAATCGGCATAACGCCAAACTAAAAATAAAATAAAAAAATCATAATTTCGCCATAAAGTTCAAAAAAAAAGAATCAAGAATTTTGCATTTGTGAGACCGTTTTTGGTGTTTTCTCTGCTTGATTAACAATTTTTGCCCATGATTTTGATATTTATTCAAATTTTCCCATGCCTGTCAATGTAACAACTCGTAAAATCTTTTTTTTAAAAATTTCCCTTGTAGCTCAGTTGGTAGAGCGTTCGGCTTTTAAGCCCGATTTTCAAAAAAGTCGACCGAAATGTCCAGGGTTCGAGCCCCTGCAGGGGAGATGTTTTTTTTATCATCGTCTTTGATGACGACGATACATCTCATGGTCAATTTATTATTCAAAAGCACTTGGTATAGTTATTAGAATCAATGATCATTAACAAATTACATGAGTTGAGTTTAATTTATATAAATAAGTATGGAGTTATACACTCACATCGGAGTCCACCTCCTCACTATCAGGCACCTCATTTATATCCTTGTGCACAAAGATTTGCACGTAGCAAAACATAAGGCCCAGTATGACACCAACCCCTGCCAGACCCATTCCTGTATAATAAGCTGCGCGGAAACCTTGCAACTCAGTCTTGTGGTACCTTTGCACCACATAATGCTCAACAGTGCCAGCAATTCCGAGGCCAATAGAAACACTGTAGTTGAGAACGGTGTTGACGAGAGATGCAGCGATGCCTTGCTGCTTCTTGGGCAAAAACTGGGATATAATAATAACGCCAGCAGGGAAACTCATGTCCATTCCAAAAGATGTGATGATGACGGACGGGAACATTTGGGCCCAATAGGTCTGGTGCACCGGGCGGGTTCCCATGATACATATGCCTGCACAGAAGGCGCACATTGCCATGAGCATCACATAAGAAGTGCGCATGTGCTCGAGAAGAAAGCCAGTCATTACGGCGGCGATAATACCTGCAATGACTGCAGGAACATACTTGGCACTCATTTCAAGAACTGTGTTGTGTTGGATAATGATGCCAAAGTGATGGGTGTAGTAGATCCAAATGCCGAAGCAAGACCAGCCAGCGGCAATGCATCCTAGGATGAAGCAAGTCTCGATATGGAGGACGGATCTAGGGACCAGAGGGTTACTCACGCGTTGCTCGACGAAGCAAAACGCAACCATGAATAGTACACCAACAATAAGCAGAACATACACATAAACGGTATTCCAGCCTACAACAGGACCCTGGTTAAATGCGAAATTGACAAGGACAAGGCCGACGACACCAGTAATGGCACCGAGAAAGTCGAATGATTGCCGGGGGCCCGGGTGGACACCAATATTGGCGGGAATCGCAAACATGCTAACGACTACAGTGACTGCACATACTATGGCCGTTGTGTAGAAAAACCAGGGCCATGATGCGAGCTGAGCAAATAATGCAGAAAAGAAAGATCCAATTACAAAGCCGGAGGGCGAGGTTGCTCCAAAGGCGCACATGATCATGTTCTTGCGGAAACCTGGAGGATAGTACACGCCTATTAGACCTAACGCGTTGGGGATGATGAACGCTGGGCCTATGCCCTGTAGAGCACGGCAAAGACTGAAAAACACCACAGTCTTGACGTAGCCTGCCAGTCCGCAGAGTAAGCTCCACAGGCCGAACCATGCAAAGCCGAGGATATACATGAGCTTGTAGCCAAACATGTCACCTAGACGGCCCGATATTAGAATGAAGCAGCCAACGGTTAGCGAGTACGCCGCAGAAAACCAAGAGACTTCTCCCGAGCTTGTCACGCCAATGGTGTCTGCGATATATTGGAACGGGTTGATTGTTTGGGCCACGCCGGCCTGTGTGAGAAGCTGGCCGAGACACATGAGCGAGATAAATAGAATTTCATGGAGTCCCGAGATTTCGTCGTGGTCCGGAGAAGGTTTGATTTCAGTATGCTCGAATTCAGCCTTTTCTTGAAAGAGCTGGGGCCTTTCATCGTGAGCCCTGGACTCTGGTATTTGAGATCTCATTGATTCCTTCATACGGCTGGTGTGGGTGGGATTGGCTGAGGCTGAGATTTGAATTAAGAAAAGAAAAAAAAAAAAGGAAGAGATCAAGACCCTGGCGAGGGACACTTATACTAAAAGTGATGAATGAAGATTGCCTTCGATGGGTGAAGGTGTAACCGAGGCCGCTGATTAATTCTCGAGAAAAGGCGAAGTCTCGACTCTCAAGTTCCATCGTTTCGTTCTCAACTGCGCGATCCAAGGCCGTTGCGCTGGGCGACTTTGCTCGGGAAGCGCAGAACTCGTAGATCGGGGGGCAGATCTCGGATCAATAGCCGGAAGTTGGTCTCGGGAAGCACGCTGATTGGCTCGGACCAGCGACGTTGCCGAGATTGAATGGGTGCACGCGTCGCGAGGGCCTCGTAGGCCAAGCGAGTTTTTTAATAATAAATTTTTATTAATTTTTATTAATTTCTGGTTGGCGATTGCAAGCGAATCCCATCGGAAGGCGTGAGCAGCTGTGGCGGGGAAGGAACGTCAGCGAAAGCTCGATGCGAAGGGTCCCGCGATATGACGGAGCTCGCCAAGCGCACTGATGATGTGGGGTACAGCTGGGACTCAGACGAATTGAGCGTGTAAACTACTGGAGAATGCTCGTCGGAGCGTTGTACACGTCTTTCTTCAGCCGGAGTTGGGCCTTCGGAGTTGCGCCCTCCAAATAGCAGTCGACTTCCCGCGGGGCCCCGCTAATGAGCTTAAGATAACAAGCGCGCGCCAAGCTTCATGCGGCCTTCACAGGTTTCTTCGCGCTCTTTCTCGAGGGGGAACAATTCAAAAACGATCGTCGAAACGATGCGAACAAAAAGAACTCGGTCGAATGAAGTGATTACAGTAGGTTGTTACGTCCTAGCGTCCTTGCAACAGTAAAATTGCGGAACTTCTTACATATCAGCAAGAAATCTCGGAATTGCGTCAGATGTATACCAGCTTACTGATATCCCCGCAGGGCTTTAGGCTCGTTACGGGCCCTGGTGGTCTGCAATCGTCGTGGATGGAACAGAATTGAGCATCGTGAATAAAAGGAATCGAATTCATATGGGATAATTGATAGTCACGTGGAGAAGAATCTACGTCAACGGAAATATTACATCAGCACTCTATAATCATGTGTGTTAGGCTTACTCCCACTTGTATACACGGCTTTGTGGCATGTATTATTGCAAAAGTGCTCCCATAACTGCTTCACGCACTCTTCGTGGGCCTTTCATCATAACCTTCATTGCTCTCCCTGTTTGCCGTAACGCCGTACGACTGCACTCCAATACCAACAAGTGCATTTTTGGATATCCATCAGAACCTGTGATCTCCGCTTTCTCAATATATCGACACCCTAGTACCGAGCACCTCCATTTATCCCCAACCACCGCCAGCGCCCCAGCCGTGTACAACCACCATGGGCCAAAGCGTGAGTTCTCAGGCTAGCGAGAAGCTGACACATGATCAAGTGATGCGACTGTTTGCAGCTCGCTGTGCTAAGCAATTCAAGGCCATTGAAATTTGGTCACTAAAGGTAAGCACAATTCCACCTCCAATCTATCTAATGCTAACCACGGAGAAGGACACTTTTGCGAAACTGGCTGAGCGAGAAAACGACATTGTGTATTGGAAACAAGATACATTGTAAGGTGACGTCGGATGCAAAATCAATGACTAACAAGATAGCATAAAGTACCTGGGAATACCAGATGAAACAAACATGGGTAACTTGCTATTCAAGAGCGCGTCTTTTCTAGGAAGTTTTCCGTTTCTACATAGCATGGCTCCTGCCCCATTGACTGTGGAAAACCTGGTCAAGATAATTGCATTGACTCAAGGAAAGTATAAGGGCATTTTGAAGCCCGACTATGATGTGACCAAGTTACTGTTTCTATCATTTGCTGTGATCGAGAATACCCGCTCTGGTAGCAAGGAAGAGAAGAGCAAAGAAACAGCCTTGAAGGATCAGGAACAGGATCAAGACTCCGACATCGATGACGATTTAGTAATATTTACACTAAGCGACTTGGATTCGTGGGATGAGCTTGAAGTAGTCCAAAAGCTGGACAAAATACCTGAACACAGCGCCTACATCCCAGGACCTGACCTCTATGATCTATTTGCATTTCTTCTCGCCATTAGCAGTCTAAGGGCACCTACGCCGTTAGCCGAGCTCAGCAGCCTCTTTGAGCCAAAGGCATATGCAAAATTCCGCAAAAGCTCGTTAAACTTGATTCGGGCCATCGACTTGACTATTCATACCGAAGAAGACCTTAAGAACAAGCAAATTACATATGAAATGTTCGAAAGACCGTTCCAAAATGTGTTCCCTCATATTTTAGAGCCACTTGGTGAGCTTTATGGATTACTATTATTCAGCAACACTTTGGGCCGCCATCCATCAGAGAAGGCTTCTGCCTCCGACGAGATTCAAGGCCTGTTTTCTAAAGAGCATACTACAAAGCTGGTCAACCCAGCAACACTTGCCCAATTGGCAGCCCTGTTTGGCCACACGGCAATTTATGGGCGACTAAAGAAACTCTATGTTGGAAGTGACGCTGGTTTTTCCATGCGCTCCTTCGAGACAAAGGTGTTTAAATGGAACGCGCCAACATACATGCTCGTTTCCGGCCGTATGGTTGGCCAGCCGAGCAGCGCTCGCGAAAAAGCTTTTGACCAGTCCATACCCCCCTTGCGCAAACTGATTTCACAGACCCCCGGAAATACAGTGACATTTGGAGTTTACCTCACAGCGCCATGGAAGGCTAGCTCCAAGCTGTGTTTTGGAAATTCCGAGTCGATAATATTCCAGCTCGAACCCGTCCAAGACAGATTTGTCGCCAGTTCAGTCTCGTCAAATTACGCTTATTTTTCGCGATTAGTCCCAGGGGGAATTGGTCTTGGATCTCCTCCTCCACAGTCCAATCCCCATGTCAAAGCCAAGTCTGGCCATAGCAGTGCTTATTCACTTGGAAATGTGTCCTTGACTCTGGATGGGTCCCTCGAGTTTGGCGTGTTCCGACACCTGGGTCTCGGAGGCAGCTATAGGCCATCGACGTCTAGATCTCAACTGGAATGGGAGGACCGGTTTGAAATCACCGAGGTGGAGGTCTGGGGTGCTGGCAAAGATGAAGACCTGGAGGAGCAGAAGAAACGCTGGGAGTGGGAGGAGCGCGAGGCCAACTATCGGTCACGCATCAACATGCAGAGCATGGGCGAAGACCGAGCTCTCTTGGAGCTTGCCGGGCTCGTTGGAAACCACGGCTCAGGCGGAAGCATGTAAATAGTGGCATCTCGGGCCTTTGTAAATCTCGTCAGTGCCGGCGGGTTAGGGTATATAATTAACTCCATTCCTCAACACACATACATCTCAGAGGCGTGTAACTGCAGTTTCTTTACGCAACGACGAAGGACCCTTGCGCGAATACACATAGACAAAGTCGTGATATGATATCCATAATTCCAAAGGTGCGTGTTAGCGTGCCTCATGGGATGGTGCAGCTGCTGCTGGCATTATATAGAAACTTGACTAACCATTTTAGAAATTTTTGTTCTTCCTTCCGCTGTCTCTAGGCGCTGATGTGATCATCTCGTTCGGCATCTTCAACAAGGCATCATCGCTATTTGGTCTTGCATCGTTGCTTACTGGCAAAAAGATTAGCGTGATGGAATGGGTGCTTAATATCTGGTCGCTAGTACTGCTGGTTGTATTCGTGGCGGGCTATATGGGTGTTCGGAATAGGCAGCCACTCTCTGTGCTTACATTTGCCCACGCATACGTGATAGATACGCTTGTGTCGCTGGCACTCACTATCGTGTTCTGCGTGCGTTGGTTCAAGACGCACAAGGTAGATTCTGCAACTGTCCCCTCCAACGCAGACACAAGCAATAGCGTTAGCCTGGGCCGGGAAACAGCGGTCTCGATTATAATAACCGTGGTCCTACTCCTGTCGCGGATTTACTTTAGTTTTGTCATGATTGGATTCGCCAGGCAGCTAGTGCGCCAAAAGAATCTCAGGCGGCATAATGGCATGCCACGGGGTTCACTCCGAGCAAAACTTCAGTCCGTGATATTGGCTCCTTTTGAGTCCTTCTGGACCGGTTTTGCATCTAGCAGCTCTGCCAGCTATTCGCCGTTAATGGCGGGCAACCCTGGTTCGAGGCACAGGATCATGAACTCGGTGACCAGTGGTACGACTCTTCTAAATGACGACTCCAAATTCGAGCTGGACGATTTGGATGATCTAGATGCTGAACGTGGAGAGGGAAGGTCGCGTTTGGACGAAAACCAATAGAGAAAAATTGCAGGGCCCAGCAGCTTAACAGCGATATGAACAGGTCCACGGCTAGTTGTAGACTAGTCTACGACATCAACAGTACAATAATAAGAGATTTTTCATGATTAACATATGAAGCTCGGTCTCCAATCAAGATCCGCGGTTTTGGGTTGACGCGTGCACGGGGCACAAGCTTCAGCGACCATTTTTTGATGTCTTCAAATTTTCGCACTTGTGTGTATCTATTAATCCTGGCCTGAAGCGAGATGTACCGTACGGGCCAGTTTCGTGTATTCTGGAGCTATTAGGGGTCCTGTTCGCGTACTGGCGCTGATTATCGCCGCTTGTAGTTTAAATTTTGTTGTTAACAGAACCCCCGCTATACTTTGTGTTTGTTTGTTGTTTATGCCAACAAGGCTTTTTGTTGCATCTTGACTTTTTCTCCTCCACCACCAACACCCATCTCCGGTTTTAAACCCGACCCACTAGCATCCACCAACCCTTTGCGCTCCGTTAATATACTCGCGGCGTATCACTCTCGTTATTTACCGCATGAAATAAAACCCCAGTAATTTTCCCCCCTCGACGATGACCTCGCAAGGGCAACATCCTCAAATTTCGAACAAACCTAGTCCCAACGGCCAGCCTAGCGCCAGGCCCAGTGGCTCGACCGTGCCCCTGATGTCCTTACCTCCGTCCACGTCTTCGGCGGCAAACACGCAGTATCCAAAGGGAGCAACCGTCCACCGACGTCTCAACCGTGGACACGGACACACCCAGAGCCAGGGCCATTTCTCGAGCTCCACCGACCCCACCTTTGTTCAACCTCCATCGTCACCAAATACATCCCAAAATAATCATACGCTTCACATTAGCGAGAACATTGTCTATCCGGCGCCGCCTCGCTTTGCAAGCTCTGCTAACTCGCCCGTGTCGCCGCTCAGCAGCCAACATCCACCAGACTTGGAGAACGCATTACATTTTTTCTCGAACCAGAATACCCCCTTGGAACCCCCAAGTCTCGCCTCCAGCAGCTCTTCTTCTTCCTTTCACCGCAGCATATCACCCTCAGTTGTCATTTCGCGGCCAAATTCTCGCGGAGTAAATTTTTCACGACCATCCACTTTTTACAAACTCGAAAATGTCGAATCTAGTTCTTCATCCAAGGGTCTTCGTCAGGACTCTCTTTCATCATCCTCAGACGATACCTCTCCGTCTCGATTTCACTCTCCACATTCGTCCCCTACAAAGTCCTCCCTACATGTTGTTGATTCGTATCCTTCAGACCGTACCGACCGCTCCTTAAATGAGGTCCATCACCCCCCGCTAGACGGTCGTACTCCCACCTCTTCTAGCGATTTTCCACAAACCTCTAGTGACTATTTCGGGCAACGCTCCGTCTCTAGCGATGTAAGTGGCTAATTTTTCGCTGTACAGAGTGCACTAACTCCTTTAGAATCGGCCTAACTGGCAATCTTTTATCCCCCTACCTCAGCCGCGCTCTTCCAGCACGTCTGACATCAGCCATTCCCCGAACCCGCAGGAACGTCAACGCAAGCCTGAATTCCCAGCCCTAGATGACGGCGGCAAGAAGGCACTCCCTACGCTAGCCGACAAACACAAAAGTATGGCTGTGTTTTCAGACAACGAACTCGTTGACCCTCAAATACCCCCCTTACCAGATCTACAGGACTCAGACGACACGGCTACTTCCACAACACCGACCACAAAAAAGAAACAGAAAATATGTCAAACATGCAAGAAGTCAATCTCTGGCCATTTTGTCCGCGCTCTTCATTGCGTCTACCATATGGACTGCTTTACTTGTTTTGATTGTTCCAATCCTTGTTCTGCAAAGTTTTTTCCTGTCGAGTCCCCCACGGAATTGCCAGAAACAGGAAATATGGTGCCGTTGTGTGAACAGTGTTATTTCCGACGCCAGGATCTATTGTGCTATGCATGCGATGGGGCGTTGCGAGGGTCATATATTACAGCTTTAGGGAAAAAGTATCATGTCGAGCATTTTACCTGTTCGCTTTGCAGCACAGTTTTTGGTAGCGATGATAGTTATTACGAACATGAGGACAACATCTACTGCAGATACCACTACTCTACCCTGTATGCTGCAAAGTGCGAGGGTTGCAAAACTGCCATTCTGAAACAATTTGTTGAAGTGTTTCGCGGCGGCCGTGAGCAGCAGTGGCACCCTGAATGCTATATGATCAACAAATTCTGGAATGTCATGATCAATCCCGATTTACCTTCTGCATATCTTGAAGAAAATCAAATTGCACTAGATAGTCGAACATTGGAGGATCGAAAACAATTACCATCGCCTGACCCAGAATCGCGCGAAGCCATTTTGCGTATAGAGCAAGATGCAGAGCAAAAGTCTTACCATATATGGTCCATCCTCTGTGGTTACGAGGAAGCGACGGCTGCTTGTATTTCTGATATGCTTCAGTATGCAACAACGTGTCGGTACCATGACACTTTATTAAGTACCGCTAAATTTGTGGCCAAGATTGAAGTGTTGCTATCTGCTATTGACATTTTGAGTGCTCACGTTGACCCGCTAATAAGCGCGCTGGTTGAAAACGACGAGAATACGGAAGAAGTTCGTGAGGCTGAAACGCCAGAGTTTAAAAATTTAATAGCGATAGTGCGAAATGCCGGTTTTACACAACTAAGAAAAGAGCCAAAAACGCTATGCAAAAAGGTAGTCAGCTTCATGTCGTTACTGTCAAGGAGCCGAGAACTATCCATACAAGAACCAGGTCCTACGCAAGAACTTTTGGATTCGGTTACAGGGATGGCACATTATCTAAAACTGCTGATCCGATATGGATTAACAAATGCATTACGATACGACCGCGCATTTCCATCCGGTAATATTGTGGACAAGTTTCTTGAGCAAGTTGGCACCCATGACCAAATACCAGCCAATCCACTGGAATCTCTTGGTGTGTCTGGTAAAGCAAATGATCGGTGCTTGCAATGTGGCAACTCCACGGAGGATGATTGTGCGACTTTAGATGACAAGCGATGGCATCTTGATTGTCTCCAGTGTGTTCGGTGCCAGCAGATGCTTGGATCTCGTGTGAAAGACGCACGGTATTTGGTTAAGGAAAATTCCATTATCTGTGAACCGTGCCAACGCCCCAGCGACGAGGTGCACTCGAATTTTGTTGTTGTCACGAAACTCCATCAATTTGTATACCTGGTGAAAATTGCGCTAGCTCGTTTGCAACTGGTGCTTAAAACATATGACACTAGGGATAATATCAAACCGGAGAAGGAGTTTCTTTCTCCTCAGCGACCTACTCTTGTGACAGCTCTCTCGAGTAGCAGTATTATAACTTCGTCCCGCCGTCCGTCAGAAAATGGGGAACAGAGCGACCCTGGCTACATGACAACTCTCAAAGATATTCGAAAGTTACGGTCCACTAGACTTTCCCAGCATGTTTCGGAGTCTTCGAGGTTGGCTCGGCGGTCTCACATTTTGGATATGCCACATAGTGAGCATGGCCTCCTCAGCAAGAATGACTCTTCTTCATCGCTAAATGAGAAACCAGAGTTATCTGCAAGTGCCCCACAGAGCATGGGCAAGTTGCAATCTCCACAACGACCACGAACCTCACGACAAGTTCCCAAGTCCCCCATAATCACGGACAGTACTTTCCAGTCGATGAACCCACCCAAGGCACCTCATCATGACAGCGACACTTTCTCGCAATTGAGCCTCTCAGAACAACAATCGCAACGCCAAATCCAAGGTAATCAATTCAAAATCGAAGAGGATCCTCCAGGCAGATTCAACTATAGCCAACTCGGTAGAACCACGGATCTTATTCGCAATGAGAAGTCACTTATTCTCGATGATATCCCTCGTATCGTTGCCGCAGAACAAGCTCGCGAGTTAAGACCTAACGCGTTCCGTCATCGCCAAAAAGAGTTATCGCAAGAAGAGAACGTGCATGTTATGGATGTCCACGAGAAGAAACTACCTGAACAATTCATGTCAGCTTTGTCAGGAAATGAACTTTTCTACGTTAGACATGTAGCAATTGCACTCATGCAACCCATGGTATCAAAATGGTTCACGATGGACGAATTAATGGAGCTGGTTGAAGTTAGAAAAGCACCTTCATTATGGCACAAGTTTGGAAAGGCGTTCAACATTAATGGCAACACAGAAAGAGAAAAGAAAAAGACGGGTGTGTTTGGTGTTTCTCTCGAGCAACAGATTGAAAAGTATGGAGTCGAAAGCACTTTTGGTGTCGGCCCAGATAAATTGACGATACCGGCTTTTGTCGACGAATGTATTTCAGCCATGCGGCAGATGGACATGTCGATCGAAGGCATTTTCCGTAAGAACGGAAATATTCGCCGGTCCAAAGAACTGGCTGAGATGGCCGACAAGAATCCCGGCAAAACAGGCATGTTTACAGAAGAAAACCCAATCCAACTTGCGGCTCTGTTTAAAAAGTATCTTCGCGATTTGCCGGATTCTCTCTTGACATTCAAGTTACAGAAACTCTGGCTCACTTCCCAAAAGATCGAAGATAATGAAGAGCGCAAGAGTGCCATGCATCTTATATGCTGTCTTCTTCCTAGCGCACACCGCGACGTTATGGAGGTTCTCTTTTACTTTTTGTACTGGACCGCATCCTTTTCGCATATCGATGAAGAAAGCGGTAGCAAGATGGACATTCACAATCTGTCAACCGTTATTACACCTAATATTCTTTACCCCAAGCGCAAGGAAGGCGCGCCACCAGATAGTAGTGAGAGCTACTTCCTTGCCATTGAGGCTGTTGATGTTCTGATCAAGGAGCATGACAGGTATGCTAAAGTACCACCTGAGGTGCTCGAAATTGTGACTGGCACGAGTCTTCCTTCCACTGGTGCTGATCTTTCCTCAAAGGAGATATTGAACAAGATCCAACAATACGTCACTCAACACAACATGCCTCTTCCCTCTCTTGGAATGAAACAGGACCAGCGATTGAGCACAAGCTCCGATCCTAGTGGGAATGGTGCTATAATGACCTCGAAATCTCATACTCTGGATGTCCCGAAGTCGGCCCGCCCCAGTCCTATGCGGGCGCATACCGACAATGGCGTAAGAGGCAATGAAGCCAGCATCAAACAAGTTCGATCTCCTGTTGCTTTATAACCAGGTCCAGCAACTAATATACGAAAACCCCAAAAACCAAGTTGAAATTATTATGAAACAAAATTAACAAGCCTCCAGTCCATCCATCACACTACTGGATTTAATGATAATATGAACCGTCCAACCATTTCGTTTTTCTAAAATAATTTTTTTTTTTGGCGACCTCCACCTTCATTCACGTTCATCGTTAAGGATGTTCTTATTTCTAATCACACAAACATTTGAAGGTTCTTTCTTTTTTTTTTTTTAACAATTTGATTTCAAAGCAGTGTTTAATGGTCTATTCCCTAGCATTCGTTCCAAGACTAAGGGTCGCGAATAGCTAGGTTCAAGGACCCGGATTTTCCTTACGCTTGCAAAACACACCCGTTCTTTTTTTTTTTTGTTGTTGTTCCTCTTGAAATTTTGTCCTCCTTTTTTACTAGTAGTTATATCTTTTTCTTTTTTTGTATTTTTGTTTGTACCAGTAATGTATACTAATTTTTGAGCTTTTTGAAAATTTGGTCTGTAAACTACACATGAAGCACTTTTCTTAAGAAAGGCGTACTATACGTTTTTGTGTGTGTGTGTGTGTGTGTGTGTGTGTTTGGTGGAACATTGACCCTGTTGGGCGACAACTTTGTTTTTGAGCTTAAATGAAGGCTTATCCGGAATAAATTGAATACGGCCGCTGGCCTGTGTCATAGTATGTTACGACTGCCCTCAAGGCTGGCCAAAGTTTATTTTTGTTACAGTCACGCCTGCGCAAGTGTGCACGTTCCCTGCTGTGTATATTTGTTTTTATTATTATTATTTGTTATATGTCAACTGTGGTTTACGTACTCTATAGACGTTAGCAGCCAGCCAGGATACCCGGGGGACCCGAGTCCATTAGCGGTGGTGCTGATTGTCTAAATGGCCTAGACTGTCTAATGTTTATGAGAAGAAGTCGAATACAATTCAAGTAGAATTCAATGCGAATATATTTCATACTTCAAAGTTTGACAGGATACTAGTATATTGTCTGGTTACTTAGTTTAATGAAACACAACAAAAAAAAAAAAACACTGAGAAATGTTGAAAAAAAGAAGAAATATTAAAAATCGGAATGCGAGGCGTACTTATTGTCTCTGTCTCTGCTTATCGCCTTTGCTTTGACAGCGTCCGCGATATTGCTACGTCTCCTTCCCTCGTCATGAGCCTTGAAGCGATGATGTTCGTAGGTGACGACATAGCCAGAAGGACGATCTTCCTTCTCGATGGTGTCCTCGACCCATTTCATGTACTTGGGGTCGCTGAGATGCAAAAACCTGTCCTGTCCGTTGCGCCTACTTTCCTTTGCATTGTGCACCGAAAAGGCGCTTGTGCTTTCAAGGGCGACGGCGACCAGTTTGCTGTGCTGGTGCCAGTTTGGAAAGTAGGAGCCAAACAGCCAGATAAGCGGCTCGTAGAGGAGGCTGTAAAGCAGCGAGTGGTGGACGGTGAGCGTGTTCTGAGAGTGGACGTTAAGCGACTTGCTGTATTCCAACACCTGCAGTTCGCGTGCTGCGTATGTGGAGGGGTATTCGACCGTGCCGTTCCGGGGAACGAGGGAAAAGGTGATGGAGGAAAGAAGCTTGGGGAATGCAGTGATGGCGGCGCGGTCCTTGAGATTACCGATTTGGCTGGCAGTGATATTGAGTTCATGCAACAGGTCGCCATTGTCAACAGTGGGGATGTTGAGGCGATAGGCAGATGACTTGTCTGTGGAATCATGCTGGTCTGAAAAATCGTACAAGTTATACATCCATGCAATAAGCTGAGCGATTGAAACCTGTGTAATTGTCGTCTTGTATCTGTAAATCTCAAGAATTTGAGGAAGGAGCTCCTCGATGGTTTCATTCCAGTTGCCAGAGTAAAAGACTAACAAGGCAAGAGCGGAAACTGCAGCATCATTGACATCAACGTTGTCGGAATTTTCAAGGATCGTGTGAAATACTGGAATATAACTTTCAATCTCACCTTCGAGAGCATTAGAATCGACATAATTGAAGAACTGGATAGTCGTGAAAGCGCTGATAGCAGATATAAGAGTCTCTGCAGTATAGCTTTCATAAGATTTGATCATATCGAGAAGCTCTGGCAAGAAGTGAGAAATAACGTAGGCCTCATAATGTTCTCTATCATGAAGAAAAATGAATACCAGGGACCTCAAAGATTCCTTAAAGATATCTTGGAACTTTCCACCATTTTCAGCGGGGAAAATCTGGTTCGCGAGCTGCGTAAAGTTCTTGCTGTCCATCTCAAGGAAGAACGTGGGGTTTGCCAATTCACTAGAGATCTGTTGAAGCGCCTTCAACTTGTAAGACTTGCTTTCAGGTCCCTTCGCATTTTCTGTGGCAGAAAAAGCAAACTCATATCTAATTTTGTCCAGAGCTTTCTTGGCTTCCGCGTAATTGATTTTGGCGAGTCTGACCAGGTTATGGTCGCCATTATGCTTGGCTTCATTGAGCTTCGCTAGGGTCTCCTTAACGTGAAGTTCCGCAAGCGCAACGTGTTCGTACTCAACACCCGCGTCGCGATGATGTTGTTGAACGTGTTTGGAAAGGACCTTCCTGGAAAAGGTAGCTGACTTTTTGGCTAATACTGGTTGATTAAACATGATTGAATGTAAGAGAAGTGTTTGTTTGGTGAAGAGGAAATTGAAAAGTAGAGCCTTTCTTCTGACCTTTATACATTTCGTATGGGCAGCCACATTATCACCAATCCCCTCATTACCACGGTTCTATCGATAATGATATTGTGATACGCCGTGACATCCAGTCACCATCATTCATTCATAGTGATGTCGACGCAAGTCACGTGAGTATGACAAGATGTGATCTAAACACGGCGCCTTCCCTCATCACCAAGAAGAAGCCGAGAAAACGCAAGACTTTTCCATTGCAGAAACTACTGGAACAAGTTACACTTTGTATTGATGCCATGTGCTCAGTGAATGTTGAAAGATGTGAAAGTCTCATGATCTTCGCAATTGGTTATTCAAATGCCAAATTGCCTGCGTACCTAACATGCTCCGCGCTAGGGCCTTCGGCTCTACTTAGTTAAAATTCCAACGCATTTCATGTTTCCAAACTATTACCGCTTTCCATTCTCGGCGCTCCATATATTCGTTCGTTCGTATCATAATAATATTAATAAATAATGAATAGTTGAGTTATGCAATTGACGTTGTTGTCCGCGTCGTGTTATTGGCTTCGAAAGATTCAACAGCTTCCTCTAGTGACGCCGGGCCGCCCGCAATTTTGAACTCATTTTGAATTTCTGTCGCATCTTCGCTCAATACCGTTCCTTGGAATCTCTTCTCATGTCCAACCTTGACTTGTTTTCGCATCAAGGCTGTCAGCCACTCCTCTGTTACCACAGTAGGTGCAACAGCGACGGCTTGTGCAGGCCTGGGGTCCAACGGGTTTTCTATCGGCGCTGATGTTGGAGCCGTCGAGTCGGTACTGCCCGAAGGCGCAGACAGAGCAGGCACTACTGCCGTGCTCGCCGTATTGGCTAATGTGGGAGCTTGAGGTACCACCATTCGCGAAATTATGCGTGCATCAGCTGGAACTTGGCCCTTTGCCCAGTCTAGAAATTTTACAAAGCCCGCAATCTCTAATGATGTGAGAGGAAGTTCAACCTCCTCATCGCCCTCAGCTAGCTCGTCGGCAATGATATCTACAGACGATGTGTCGATTACGGGGGCTGGTCGGATAAGCCCAATGCTCACCATAGCTTCGGCCAAGTCAACAACATTGACGTGTGAACGGCCACTAGCTGCTGAAAGATCCGTACAAGTGTTGGACAGTAGGAGCATATGGCGCATGACAATGTCGGTGGCAGTGTCCAGCACTGATGGATTGCACCGGTCAATACCTGCCGCTCGAAAGATCTGGGCGGTGGATATCCGTAGTAAAGAGAAATAGAAGTCGGCGCTCATATCTGGTGCTCTAAGGTTGTAGTGTTGTTGCTGTGTTTTTGCTTCAAGTCGCGTTTAGAACTCGTTTTGTGATGTGTAGTGTGCGAGATTCCCCCAGCCGTTGAAAAATATGCATTACCCTGCCTTGCCTTCGTGTCCAAATTACACACCCACGCGTTGTGACCACCTTTCATCTCCAAGATCAAGATACCCCAAGCATCTCTTCACACTCCATTGCCCGCACGCTCATAGAAACCATGGCCGACCTCTCCTTATATTCCGTCAAAGCCACCCTAATTCTCGACAATGAGGGCAACCGAGTCTTTGCCAAATATTACTCGGCCCCTCACCCCGACCCGGCCACTGCTGCATCGAGCCCTGCCGCTGGCACTTCGGTCAAGGACCAGAAAGCCTTTGAGAAGGGCCTATTCTCCAAAACCAACAAGCAGAATGCCGATGTCATTATCTACGATAACCATGTCGTCGTCTATAAGCAGGTTGTGGACGTCATCATCTACATTGTAGCCACTAGTCTAAACGAGAACGAGGCCATGCTCTACCAGGTGGCTGTTGGCTTGCGCGATGCCTTGGATATTCTCTTGAACCACTCTGTCGACAAGCGAACAATTCTTGAAAACTATGATCTTGTTGCTCTCGCCATTGACGAAACTGTTGACTCAGGCATCATTCTAGAGGTCGATCCAGTTGTTATTGCCGCACGCACCTCGAAAGCTCCTACCAACGAGCCTTCCTTCAACAACATTGAGCTTTCGGAGCAAGGCCTACAAAATGTGTTCCAATTTGCAAGAGGGAAATTGTCTGAGCGTCTGCGTCAATTCCAATAATCTATATACATTTTATATTATTTCTTTTTGCCTTTTGACTTGCCCTTGCCTTTAGAGGAACCCTTCGATGATGTAGACTTGCCCTTTGCACCTCCCTTGGATTTATCATTGACTGCACCAGGGAGATGGAATGACATTTTTGATACGGCAATTGGCCCACCTATTTCCGCAGGAGTAAGTCCCTTGATTAGATTGACCTCCACAGGCCATACGTAGTCCGTATCGGTCTGCGTGGGATCAGGTTTGGCTTGCGAAATTGCGTAAATAATATCCTTGATCACCTTGCCCTTCTTATTATTGCCTTGTGTGATTTTGATCTTGTATTTCAGCTTAGAAATGGCTGCCCAGCTTCCAAAGGTAGGCACGGCTGCAATTGGCACATCACCACTCTTGAGCCTACCCACGAGCACATCAGTGGGAAGAGGCAGTTTCGAAAGGTCTTCAGACTCATCGTAGTCCAGAATTCTTTTGAGCTCAGCCTCTTCCACCTTCTTCTGACGTAGTTTGCGTTGTTCCTCGTAGATCTTTTGGCGCTCACGGGCCTCAGCTTCTTTTTCCTTCTTTGACTTTGCGGCAGTGTCGCTCTTGATTGTACCAAGCTTTTCAAGATTAATTCGCCGTTCTTCTTCATCCTGGTCGGCGTATTTTTTTTCCATCTTTTTCAATTGGCCTTTCTTGCCTCTAACCTTTGGTGGCTGCTGTTGAGAGGCCCCAGGTACCTTTTTCTTACCAGATGATGACAGCATTGCCATACGCTTCTCAATGCTCAAAACTTCTGACTCAGGAGAGGCATCATTGTTGGCTGTGCCAGCCGGAAGATCTTCTTGCGACTTCACGGAAACAGCATCTTCGCTTTCGCTTTCTGCATTATCCGCAGCAGCGGTGCTAGAATCTTCTTCCGGTAAGCCAGGTGTAGCATTGCGACTGACGGGGCGAGTGGACGAAGGAGTCTCGTCATCAGATTCAGCTTCTTGGACTGATACTTTTCCAGTAGCTAAATCATCAGGTAGTTTGGTATCAGGGAAAAAGTCGGAATCAGAATCAGAATCAGAGTCGGAATCAGAATCGGAATTCGAGGCAGAATCATTGTTATTTTCTTCATCTATTCTTTCGCTTTCATTCGCCTCAGTGCCCTGTCCATTGCTCGCCTTATTTTCTTTCTCTTCATCACTAGCGTTTGCTTCTATCTCATCCTCATCTTTCTCGAGATCGCCCTTAAGAAGCCACATAAATCCTAATCCTAGCTCGCCTCTCATGTCAACAATCAAGTTTCGGCCATTTTTGACTACTAAATTCTCAACATCTTTCACCAGTTCACCCTCCTTAGTGACTTTATCAATTTGGTCGAATCTAGCAAACCAACTTCTAGGCATCGCTTTGCCTTCCCAAGCTTTGCTGGAAGATGCAGCAGCAAAGGCTCCAGCTTGAGAAATGGTACTTGGTGGGACATCAAGCATTCCCTGAGACGCAAAATGGTTTCTAATAATCACAATTGAGGCCCCAGGAGAATCGCATGTTACCAGTATATCTCCTTTCTGAAAGTATCGTCGAAACAGAAGCAAATTCTGCATCTTGTCCCGGCCACCCAGAATGAGATACCCATCGGACGACACAAACCAGAAAAACTTCTCAAACCAAAATGTTTCCCTATAAGTTCGTAATCCATGGCTCTTCGAATCCTGTGCACGGGAAGCCGCAATGTCGCGCTTAATCTTTTGTTCAGCAGACTTGAGCGCTTTTGTAGCGGACTCGACTGTGCGCTCCTGCTTAGCACGCGCAGTGCGTTTGTTGTCAAAGTATGATCGCGAATTAGCCCAAGCCGATAAGTTTAAGTCGATTTCCACCTTTACAGTGCGCGTGATTTTACGTTGTTTCCCATTCTTCTGTTCTTCTTCCGACTCGCTCTCCGATTCAGATTCAGATTCAGATTCCGACTCAGATTCGCTCTCGCTATCGTCGTTTCCTTCAAAGTCGGGATCAGGGAGTACGACTTTTATCTTGTTATTGACCAAATCCAGTGGTAGTGCAATAACTTTCGCCACCCGGTTACCTTTACTTTGCTCTGCCTTGATCACTTGCTCAATATTCTTCCAATCCATTTTTTGGTCCATGAGATCTTTCACTGCCTGAGAAGCTTCTTCGACTATGTTGCTGTGATGCTGTAATGCCAATCCCAATCTTTGATTGCGTTCCTGGATCTCAGACAACCCGTCAATGCGTTTTTGTTTTTCGCTTCGCGCAGCTTCTAGGCGACGCTCTAGAGCTTGCTCTTTGTTGAGAACTTTGAGTGACGCTTTAGATGCTTCAATTGTACTATAATAGTAATCAATGGTTTTGTTGAAACTGTCTAGTTTGACAAGAGGCGTATTGGACGTGCTAGGTCGAAAAGGCTGGTAGTCAACATAAAGCCACTCAATATTTCGGGGATCAGCAAACGTTCCAGCTTGTACGATAGGTATAGGGTCAACGAATTCAGGGGAGCCAGAAGATTCACCTTCAAATTGTGGATTCTTTTTTGTCACAATATATCCCGGCGTCTGTTCTTGGCTAAGAAGACTCTTTGCTGCCTTGAAAGTATCGTTTACAGCGTCAGATACGGTTTGCAAGGACTCATCTGAAATATCTAGCTCAGTTACAGGCTGAGTTGAATCAATATTGTGCTTGATTAAACATTCTTCCAGGAGACTCGAAGAGAGTTGTGGAAGCTTGGCATACAAAAAATTCGTAAGTTCCAATCCCTTCTTGCGCTTACTCTTTTTGCCTTCTTCGTCATTTCCTTTCGCAGCTTCAATCCATCCCTTCAAGGTTGCGATCTGAACCTCCTCGTCTTCATCGGTTCCTTGAAGCAAACCATTAATGTCGTAAACACTACCCACCGCATAACGGTTCGTCGGTGCACCAGATGTTTTTCCTTCTGGCACTGTCTTCAAGAGGGCCATGATTCGGAATTGTTCATCGAGTAGGATCATATTGCCTCCTGAGTGAAATTCGAAAACAAGATGGAATGAATGATTGTCGCTAAAGGAAAACACCAATACTCTGTCACCTTTAGCTAATGCCACTCTATTCAGGCGCCGTGTTTTCAAGTGCTTGCGCAACTTCACCACAAAGTTACCAGGGGTCTGCTCGGTGTCGCGTGTGAATTCGGAGAGATGAATCTGAAACCCTGGGTTAACAATAAGAAGCTTTTTAGAATCTGGGATCGCGAATTTTAGAAGAAATCCAGGTGCATTGAGAAGATCGTAGATATTGGAGAGTCTGTAGTTCGTGATCTGGGCTGCCAGCTCATGTGTGATGAGCTGCAGGTCGAAATAACTGAGTCGTTGCTGATGAATTAGTACTGACCAATGCAAAAATAATCAAAACTTACCTTCATTATGAATCGTCACTGTTAGCGATTTGGTCGACTTGTTACTGGACAATGTTGAGGTGGTGTTGAAGCTTTGGGCGCAGGTGGAAAATGCTGTGTGAAAAAAAAAAAGTTAGTAATTGTGATTCAACATGCGTCGACAAAAATTGAGAGCCATTATTTCATGTCTGAAAAGTACTTGACTGTCTACAAGCACCAAACTCGGAATTTCAAAATGCGTAGAGGTCGAGGAAGACTTGGTTCTTGGACTATAATTCTTCTACTTAATGCTCTTTGGATTAGTGAATAACGCCTGCAATGTGTTTACTTAGCAGCCTCCGCATTGTTTCTTTTCTACCACGGTATGAACCTTCTCAACCTGAGAACGCTTGAATGCCATTAACGAGCTTATCCAAGGAGTATCTCTAGATATCCGAGCTGTCTGAATGAATATTGTCGCATATTCTAATTTATTTCAGCTAACAGCAATTTTTTGACTTTTTGTGCTGCCATCATTGCCCAATGAACGAGCTCTGACTTCAAATATTGCCATACACCCAATTTGACTGAGGGTTGTAAGTTTTCTCAGTCGAATCCACTGCCATCAAATCCAAAGCACGCACACTCGCAACCACTTCGCAAAGAGTAAGTAGCCCACTTAATATCTTTTTTTCTTTCTTTAAGTATTATCTTGTGTATCCTTACCAGCCTTTCTGACAGTTCGTTGTCTAACTTGATAGTGTCTCTTTGGCAAAAGTACAATGCTCTTCCGCGTTCTGGTCGCCTTTACATTGGCATTTCAACCCTCATCCTAGCCTACGGCGGCGGAAAAATTGTTGATAAGATGTACGAAGAACAGCTTGTACGTGAGGAAGCTGAGCGACGATTAGCATTGGCAAATAAAGCGAAGTCCGAGACGAACACCGAGAACTGATCCTCCAACGACAGGAGTGAAAATAATACTCACATTATTTAATTGTACAGTACATATAAAAAGCATAATCATACTAATAAATACAGTGTATATACTAGATACTATAAGCATTGTTGATTAAAGCTTTTCACCTAGCGGCATACCAAGTACACTTGACAATTCCGACTTAGCGACGCATAGATTCGCGCTATTTTTGGGTCGCTAGAACCAAGAATGTATCCCATTCAAACTCCAACTCTGTCTCGTCGGTCCATGCGAATTCACTCTTTAGGTCTTTAAAACAAGCTTCCAAAATGTCATCAGCCTCTGGGTTTGCAACTCGCCAGTTATGCCATGCGCTCCAGGTTCGGATATATTCTTTTATCGCACTTACTGTAGCCGCCTTCTTCATTACAAACTTGGTTGACCCACCGTCTACTGCCGGCTTGTTATCACCACACACAACATTCTCATGACGTTCAACATCTGTGAACAGATTACTAGGAATTTCAAACGGAACTCGGTCTCTTAGAATGGTGCGGCCCGGTTGTTGCCAATATGGACCTAACGCGTCCTTTCCGTAGCAAAGATCAAGTACAGCCTTGCTTGCTTTGGGGTAATCCGTTATAGCTGCATCGCAATAACCCCAAAAAGCGAAAGTGCCTCCGCTCTTCAATGCTCTGTGAACCTCTACAAAGAACGCGGGAATATCAAACCAGTGGATGCCCTCTGCCACTGTAACCAGATCCACCGTTCCAGGAGAAATTCCCACAGTGTCCACAAATGTTTCGGCTTTAGATACATGGAACTGCAGCGAGGGATACGCTTTGCGGGCGGAGTTGATCATGACGGAGCTGGTATCGATGCCAATTACACTATCGAAGTACTTTGATTGTGGAGAGGTCGCTTCGCCAGGGCCACAGGCGACGTCCACGGCTAATGCATGAGAATCAGAGTGAGCAGAGTGGTACTCATTAATGACTTCGTAGAGGGTGGGAGGGTACGTAGGGCGAGCAGAATGATAATGATCAGACGCAAAAGATGAATCTGCAAAGGCTGACATTATTGGCAATAGAGTTGAGGTCTGTGCTGTTTCTATGTTTTGGTTAGAAAAAAGAGGTGAGAGGATCAGCAATTAATAGCAAGAGTTCCCCGTCTCTTGTTAGAAACAAGCTCTCCAGTTTCACCTGGATCTCCATGGCGTCAGTCGGAGCAACACTTCCGAAAGTCGCAGCACGACGCACTCAGTCTTTTTCTCAGGCTTTCCATACAATCGGACCATACGCCGTGCTCAATGCTGGAACGTTGGCCTGCTGGAGACACAAGCGGAGATAATCGAATCGCACGTGATGTGCTACGAGCTCTATTCGGTCCTACTTGAGTCAGAAAAGCATGGACGTCATAACAGATGCTGCCAGCAAGGAGAATACGATGTTAATAAAAAATGAAAGAGGAGGACATTGATAAGAAGATAAAATATGTTCTAACCATCGGTCATTGCAGTAGAGAAACATTGAAACAAACAATCCAGCAAATAATGGTCCATCATGCTCCTTTCTAAGTATTTACAGTACATGCACTGTATGTAGTTTATACAGGAAGGACAGGTGCTCAAGAACTCAAAGAGTTTTTGAATAGGAAAAGCAAGATCTATGTTAGAAAAGATGCGCCTCGACGACTATAAAAGAACTCTAGACGAAGCATTTGTCTCAAATAATCCCTTAGTTGGAACCACAACAATCTTCAGTTTATTAGTTCCATACACGTTCCTGAACACCTTTGGAAGTCTAAACACTTTTGGAAGGCTTTACAATAAAACATGGAGAAAAAGCAAGCCAGTCAATGGCAAAAAATACTCCGAAACGGGGAATTGAACCCCGGTCCCCCGCGTGCTGCTCAAAGGTATTGAACTTGACAGGCGGAAATTCTAGCCACTAAACTATTTCGGAATTTTCTGGAAATTGAAAAATACCGTTTTATTCGAGCTCTTTTAGTAAAGATTAAAATGATTACTTTGATTTTGCTCCAAATTTGCCTCGGAATGGGGCATTTGGCGCAGTGGCTACGGTTCGGCGCGGGTTTGGATTGACTCAGTGGTGTCTTGGGTTCGATTCCGGCCATAACCAAATTACCCCCATTCCTTGCCACCATAAGTGGGTCGATACCATTGGCGGGTTTATTTTCCCTCTACGGAGGTTTTGTTTACGCCAGTGCCTGCTAGCACACGCTAGAAGGGT